>JALIZH010030769.1:0-96956 GCA_030522465.1 Rhipicephalus appendiculatus | reverse complement strand
GCGGGCTCGCGTCACGACGTGTCACGTCTTTGCATGATCGAGTGGGCAACGTACGGGGAGATTCATGCTTACACAAATGATCACCCGCAGCTTCGCCCACTCATCATCATTCATTCCGTGGATATGCTGTGATTTTTTTGCGCCGCGCGTCTTGTTTGCATGCGGAGAGCGTCTGCTCCGATCGGTGGCGGGAACGGCCGTTCACCGGTTTGAGCGGAGAGGGCAGAAACGAAGAAAGAGGGAGAGGCAGTCTAATCTGCCTCCGTTTCACATGCGTTCGTATTTTCGCGCTTTGTGCATCGTGCAGGCGCCATCCGCGTTCCAGAGCTCATAAAGCACAATTATCCTGCCGCATTTGGGGGGAGACGCCACAGCTGGCACCGTGCTAGGGAGCTTCGACGGCGGCGACGGCGCCGGCGGGGTGCGGGCCTAAGGAGCTTCGCTCCTAAGAAAACCATCGCCGACATGCTGGCCATGTACGTACGTCGACGTCGAACAATACGTGGGATGCTATGCTTCGGTTCGTGACCTTCGTATACACCACGGCCTTGCAGGGAACGACACAGATGACGCTATAGCAATTCGTCTACGGAAGGAACCCGGCAACGACGCTTCACGCCCTGCTGCCCATCGTCACTGACGAAGACCACCTCGACGTCACCGTCTACCTTCAGCGCCGAAGAAGCCCGACAAATCGCCCACCTACGCATCAAGAATCAGCAGATGACCAGCAGCAAACGTTACAATCTTCGACGATGATTCGTGGAATACCAGAGCGGCGACCGTGTTTGGGTGGGGACGCCGATACGCTACGTGGACTTAGTGAAAAACATCTTCGGGATACTTCGGGCCATACAATGTGCTTTGACCTATCGGTGCTCTAGATTACGAGGTCATTGCATACGGCATTGCGAACTCTCAGCGGCGCCGCACACGGCCTGAAGTCTTCCATGTTTTGCACCTTCAGAAGTTTTATATTCTTTAACGAACCATCAGACTGTGTATTTTGCTTTAATATTGTCCTAGATTTTTGTAGGCACTTTTCTGGCCATTGCGTGTTCTCTTATAAGCAGTGGCGCGATGCGTTTTAAAGGGGGGGGGGGGAGGCAATGGCACACGCGCTCATTTCTTTCTATTTTGGTGTTACCGCCCCATTACACACGTAACTGTTGCCTTGCGCTAATTGGGCGCGAAAGTCTGGGAACCATCTAAATTATCTTAGAACCTTCCGACGAGATTACGCGTAGAAGGCGAACGTAAAAGTTTCTGGTGGAACTTACGCGGCTGCTAGCGATAACGCTGGAATCTTCGATAAATGCCGACGCTGCTTCAGCGCTCGTCAGTTTTATCAACGGCCGACGCTACGTTCGCCAATATCAGTGCACAGCGTGCATTGCATGCTCTAGTGTGAGTTTCAGTTTCCCGGCCATAAGTTCGGCCAAATAAAGTTTCGTTTTGAACATGCGGACTACTGCCTTCGTCAACGTAACGACACCGTGATAGTATTTGCTGTCGTTGTATCGTCTCAAACCGTATGGTTGAGAAATATTTATTTGGCAGTGTTCGTCATGCACAGGAGGAGCGCTAAAAGATAGCACCTGCTCTGGTGTGGAGCATGAGTCCTGGCGAGCTCTTTCTCTCTCGAATTGTGCTGCGCAATTCATTCTCGGATGGCCACCTCACCAAGGCCAAGATCAAGAAACTGCAAGAAGCAGATGCGGCCGCAATTCCAAACGTACCACAACTGAGCAGTTGAAATTCGCGTGGATCCCAGCTCGTTGTGGGCTTCGCGGATTTGAAGAATTGGGATAAACACGTAGGCGTGGTTTCAGACACGCGCATTTGCTTTTCCATAGATCATTAGGGCAATAGGTTACTGCAACAGTAATGCTATTCACTGTAAAAAACTGTAAATTTACAAATAATATACAGAAAATTTCTGTACCGAGAAAGAAAGTTTCTGTAAGTGTGACATGACGGAAGTTTGTTAAAAGGGGGAAACGAAACTTTCTGATATTTGCGGCCTTCAGAAAATCAAACGACTGAAGGTTGAACCTCGATTGTATTAAATTACTCTAAGGCTACAAATTGCAATAAAATAACATTTAATCTGTTTGTGGTTACATTTTGCGTGAATGATGTTCGAATCAATTTCAGTGGTTCTACGTTCGTGGACTGCGGGCCCCTGTATTTACATGATGGCTGCCGCTCACGTCGAAGCACGGCTACGCACGACTGTAGTGTGTAGTGTTCTACAGTTCAATATAGCGCGGAGCTGCGCTATCCTCCTGCTTGTACTTATGTGTGCCCGCTTTGAAAGGTACGTGGTTTACTTTTAACTAAAGTTCCTCACCGCAAGATCTCGTTTACGTATCTGCCCGCTTTCGAAATTCACTCTCGCGTGGTTTCTAATCCGAGCTCAGCTTGGCATCGGCAGTGCGCGCGATCACATGGTTGTGCGAAAGCCACAATTTTTTCCGCGCTTTGGTGAGAATACTGATGAGGCCTTCTAAGCGGATGCTTGATTGAACACCTGCTGTTGTGCCACAATTGTACCTTTGTTGGCAGCGGCCGCACACGTCAAAGTATACGAATCTGCACTTGGACGGTTGCAGTGCGCGTCTTACAGCGTTCGCCGCGCACTTGTTGCGCGTTCCGAGCGGGCAGCCACTGAGAAGGTTTTGCTGTACAG
Source organism: Rhipicephalus appendiculatus (assembly GCA_030522465.1). Lineage (NCBI taxonomy): Eukaryota > Metazoa > Arthropoda > Arachnida > Ixodida > Ixodidae > Rhipicephalus > Rhipicephalus appendiculatus. The sequence continues at coordinate 94,264 of JALIZH010030769.1, read as the reverse complement.
TAATATGCGATGTATTTGTTCGCCTTATCCCCTTTGTTTTCAGGGGCGATGCTCCTAAGAGTGTAGGTCGTTCCCTCCTGTGTAGTAGTAGTAGCAGTAGCAGTAGTAAGTATGTAGCCAGCGCTAGTTTTAAGAATTGCTCACAAGATGGCGTTGCGTCTATATGTCCTTGGAAATAATATCACTAGATGGCATTAGTGCTTTTCGTATAGTTCACGATTCAAGAAGATAGATGGCGCTGTTATAATTGGGATCGTCGGGCCGACGCGGTACTCGGAGTCGAGCACCGCGTCGCGGAGCATGCGGCGGCTCCGGTCATCACAGCAGCACAACCCATAGCCAAGGACGCGTGGCTTTCACAACTCACAGCAGCGTTCTGTGGCGATGCATGCGGAGGCGAGGCGTTGCGTCGAGCACTGGTGTGGACTTCGGCGTTTGAGTAGGTGGCATCGTCTTCCTCTGTCGTGGAACGCGAACTGGCGTTGTCGCTGAGGCTGGGAGAGCCCGGAACACAGGTCGGCGACGCTCGTGCCCAGCCAACGGCCCAGCTCACGATCGAACACCCAGGATCATGCAAAGACGTGACACGTGTTGTCACGTCTTTGCATGATCGAGTGGGCAATGTACGGGGGGGATTCACGGTTACCCGAATGATCCCTCCGAGGTTCGCCCACTCACCATCATTCACTTCGTGGATATGCTGTGGTTTTTTTTATATCACATCATACCTGAGTACCTTGTGTCTCCGAGCCTATTTGTTTCTTGTTGCTTAGCCTGTTTCGCTCTAAAATTAATGAAGCATATATAATTGTCAAATAAGCTGACCAGCTCACCAAGAAACGTTATCCACTGAGCGTAGCATTTTTTGTAATGGAATGTGCATATGTTTTCCTTGTGTGTGTGTGTGTGTGTGTGTGTGTGTGTGTGTGTGTGTGTGTGTGTGTGTGTGTGTGTGTGTGTCTGTGTGTGTGTGTGAGCAATGATGTTGGGGCTCAGTGCGCGATTAGTGTTTTGTAGTGGTCATTGCATGATAAGCTCTGCTAGGTTGAATAATGCTATGTACCTTTATCATTGCTTGTGGGAATATGAGAACGCATGGCTCCTTGGCGTGGTGTCATTGCATCACCTCGCGTACGAAGCGCTGAGTTCCGGGTGTAAAATAGATAACCAGACCTCTGTGACACGCTCGCTCGGGAAACTTCTACTTCGAGCGACTAGCCGATGGCACTCGGGGCCTGAAGAGTTCACGCGGTATCTTGAGTATCGCTCCTCCTCCTGGGCTGCGGTGGAGCACGTCTTCTGTTCGGTAGGAGAACCTCTGCGCGTTTCGCGTTAGCATGTTCAATGCTGCAGCTCGTATGATATCGACGTTCTTATCCTTGGTTTACATCAAGGATAAGAACGCTAGCATCTCTGGAAAGTGAGCTAATGTGCGCTCGAAGTTTAGGAGGTGACCCGTTGCGCATGTGACATGTCATCCCTCAGTGGAGCTATTTTAGCTGCGCTGTTGTAGCTGCGCGTGGCGCCATGTTGCAGACATCGATGGTGACGACTGTTTAACAATTCCGGGTTCAGGAGAAGCTGACTTTGTTGTTAGTGGCGTATTGAAGGCAGAATGCACTTTTCTTGGGCTCTCGCCCCTGTTTTGTTGCTATGTTGGTACGTTTCAATACCACAACTAGAATGTATGTTGTTCAATAAAACTATTGTCCTAACATTTTAATTACATTTATCTGCTTTTTTCGAGCTCCTGGGTACAACAGTTTTAATACTTACTCATCGTAGAATTAACTTCATAACTTTAATATTGCAGGAAAGTACAAGCTAAGGTGACGTCGGAGATGTGCCGTGCTCCCCTTTCATAATTTCCAAGGGTATTTTGACGAATACTTGCAATATATTGCTGAATATTTCTATACAGCAAATATTTTGTTCCAGGTGGAAGCTTTCTGACTACCGGGGCCTTTACCTTCTGCATTGATTCCCATGCGGCGATAGAAGCTACCACACCGCACCAGACATTCAAGATGATGTTCTTCACGCACTTCGCCGTTAATGCTGAATACCGCAAGGAGGTCAACCTTACCCTGGAGTTCACACAAAGGCGAAATTTAATGTGATTTTTCTGACTTTTTGATGAAGCTTCGTGCCACTAACGTTGATAAAGCCAACATTAAGAAACACCCAAGTAGACACTGGGGAATTTCCAAATCTGATACTACACTCCCATTTGGCTAAGCCAAAGAGGGATTCTGATGAAGTGAATGACCAAATGGAAATGTTCAGCGTAAGTGGAAAACAGTGTGCGGGAAATCTAAACTCTCATAAAATTTTTAATTAATCAGAATAGTATACGGAACGGTTGACGTACGAAGTACTAGGAACCACTGTTCAATGAGTATGTCGAAGAGAGCAATATAGCCAATATGAATTTTTCATGAAGTTATCGGAGAGCTACACGCACTTTTTGTTTCGCATTCCTACTGCTGGAGCAATGTGTATGGTCAGGTTAGTTTGTATGTCATAATAATGAGGAGAAAGAAAAAGAAAGACAAGAACAAGGGACCTATGAGGATGGGTGTTTCAAACGAGAATTCCTAGTAATTAAAACGGGCACAGAATGCGTCAGCGCCACATCTTTCAGTTTCCTTGGTAGCGACACACGACCTTTTCATATGTATCTCTTTGTTTATAATGGAGAACATACGTACGCATGCGCTTGACGTTGAGTATGCTCTTTCCCTGCTTGTCTGGGGCAATCCAATAATACCCGCTATAAAAATAGCCCCTGTGGTGTCCTGTCATTCACTTTCTCCGTGTCTAGTCACACTACAATAGGTTCAGTATAATTTTGTGGAAATCTAAATTGTGAAGTCAACAGTGCCTCTATCATGCAGTGGTGCTTGTGCAGATACATACATACCTGTACAGTAAATGCTGGCTAATATGACCCCCAATTTTAACACGAAAGTGTTTGATGCCGGGGTCCACCAAGTATATCCGTTACGGATATGACGTTGATATAATCAACACTACCAAATGAGAAAAAAAAACCCCGCATTTCCCCGAAGGGGAGTATGAGGAAGTGCGAAGCACGGGGTGATGCTATGAGGGGGCGCGCGCGACTAAACTGCAGAGCCGAGCGAAGGAGACGGCAGCGAGAGAGCACGCGCCAGCCGACCCACGGAGGTCTGGCCGTTTTTAAGTGCAAAGCACTCGGCGCGGAGAGCGGTGCGGAGCCGGCGCGGGGCGCGCGCAGCCACGGAGCGGAGGGCGGAGCGCGCGCAGTCACGTGGGGCGTGACGTCGCTGCGCCGTTGCTACAGACGCTCCTCTCCGCTCCTCGCGCCGTTGCTAGGGGAGAGGAGGAGGAGCGCGGATGCCGGCGGAGTTTTCGGGGTCGCTTAAGAAGTGCATTCGCACTTAAAATTATTATGAAAATGTTCCCCCCGCCGGGAATCGAAACTCTGACTCCTTGGCCCGCGACGAAGGGCGCCCGGTTTCTTACCGACTAAGCCACCGACACAGCTGGAGAGTAACCTGCCAACGCGCCTTATACCTCCCACACATTCTCTCTCGCATGGTGATCTTGTTGGCGTGGCTTAGGCGCGGCGGGTCGGTGTCGCCGCCTGTGAGCGGGGGAAGAGAAGTAATGCGGCGGCATGACACTTACTAGCGCCGATAGCGAATGATTAGTCGACGACGCAGTTAAAGCATGGCGTCAGAGATCTCGGAGGCCATGCTGTAAATCTAGGAGGCCATGCCGGCGCACAATCTCCCGGAGGCCATGCTGTAAATGCGTCTCGATAGCAGTGAAAAACAGTGGCCGCGCTGGCATCGGAGAGTCGCCGATGTGGCTATGTTCTTTGCCTTTAGCTTCGTGTTAGCGTGTGACGGCTCTTTGTCGGAGTAGTGCATCCTTCCACATGCACCAACGTTGTGTCGCCGACGGCTACTTCGGGTGCGATAGCACCGACTAATGAAACTGCTACAGTGAGCGCGGCCGCAAGGCAGCGATGTCGACGGGCGAATGTCATGCCTCGGTGGAGCGAGAGAGAGACCAGCAGGGCGTAGAACGCCTGCGCGTGCTCGCGGCTCAAGCTACGAACCTCTTCCTCCCGAGTTTCGGAAGCGCAGCATGGTAGTGTATGCATGAGCGCAGGAGTAGGTTACCTTATTACTCAGGCGCGCACACCGTACCACTTCTCTTTGAAGACGCGCATATCGAGGGGTCAGTGTTCATTACGTGCTCGTTGATGTCTTTGTGCTGGATGCACGATACGATGTGTCGAGGTATATCATGTTGACAACTTCAGCTAGAACAACGGTTAATTCATGACCATGGGCGTTAGTCGTCGCGATGGAGATTTGCCACTAGGCGTCAACGTGGGTGTGTCTATGTCAAACGGTGCTATAGCTGTCAAACAACAATAGAAATTGTACAGCTCTCATATATCGCTACGCAATAAGCACTACTTCTGCGAATACGCGTTTTACTTTCGTGTTATACCGATTCCTATGACGGAGGGATCAGCCATGTTTTTTTCTAAAAATCAGATACTTCCTACGTGTTTTCTGATCTCGGCAAGCACCTGTGTTGTTTATTGACATTTTTGTTTTGTTTAATGGCATGGCAGCGTTGTTTTGACTACGAAGCTATGCCCGCGCCATGTCAAAAACTCAAGCGTGGGGAAAGCTATTGAAGATAAAGACCTTCAGCGCCGCACCGCAAGTTGGCATAAAACTCGCTTGCTACAATATGGTGGACGAACAATGACTTGTCGGCCACTTTTGAGGCAAAAAGATTGTCACGTGCACGTGGGGGTGTTGCTGACGACGGTACATAAAAAGGGATGGGTTGAGAACACGTTTTGGCCTAAACTTTGGAGGCCCTGTGATCCCCATTGGAATCATCAATTTTGTAGGTAAAAGTAATAATATCTGGGGTTTTACGTCCCAAAACCACGATATGATTATGAGGGACGCCGTAGTGGAGGGCTCCGGAAATTTGGACCATCTGATGTTCTTTAACCAATTTTGTAGATAAGTCAGCAACCACCTGATAAAAAAAAGGGTTTTAGGGGCGAAGCTCCTTAGGGTGTGGGTCGTTCCCTCCTCCGTACATAGTATGTAGCCACCTCTAGTTCGTGAAGTGCTCACTAGATGGCAGTAGATTTGGCTAGCGCAGCATAGTTGACGAATTCAAATACGAGATGGCGCTGCGGTGCCGCAGTACGTGAATTTATCAATAGATGGTGCGAAGGCGCTCGCTGCGTCGCAGATGCGTGTCACCGCGATGGACGTGCTCTGCCTTACCGAGACGTGGAACACAACACCATTCATCAAAGGATACGTTCTCATCGTCGCTGCGTTGCAGATGCGTGCTCTAGTGTGATAGGAGACCGCTCTCCCCCTCCTCCCTCTCCCTCTCCTCTCCTACGGTCCCCCCCCCCCTCTCTCGCCTCGCTACGCCGACGCAGGCAGCGTCTGCTAGCGAGTTTCTTGATTGAAAAAACCGACTGCTCGCGCTGCACAACCGTTCACTGACCATCTCACGTCGTTGATGATGTACTGGGCAGAATTCACGGAAGATTCACGGTTTACCGATGAACCTCCGGAGCTTCGCCCAGTGATCATCATTCACTCCGTGGATATGCTGTGATTTTTTCTTCTGCTAGGACTCATATTTATCATCTGCTCTAAATATACTGCCAACCTGGTGCACATAAAAAAGTGAGGTCATGTGTGAATGCAGAAATTACAGAAGCGGTTGCGCTTTTTCCTCCAATTCCCTGAAGCAGCGTCTTTCATCGTGCAAAAGTAGGACATTTGTGACGTTTTTAAGTGCGGAGCGCATTAGGGGGCCAGGCTGTCGTAGGCTGCGATCGTATGCTGTCGTCGTCGTTTGGCTTAACGCAGGCAGAACTACGAGTAGCACTGCAGTCTGACCGCGCGCTCGCGCCACGGCGAAGTCTTCTTCTTGTTCATCGAGCGATTTGATGATGATAAGTGAGCGTACGCTCGCGCCAAGGAGAAGTCTACCTCTTGTTCTTCCTCTTGGCCATAACATACACGAGGTAACCCAGGGCATGGTAACCACTTCAGAAACACCGTCGAACGCAGCTAAAGAGGAGCCATATAGCTAGCCGTTAAAAATCCCAGCTATGGCGCAATGCAACGAGAGGAGGCGTGGCACTGCATCACAATTTAGAAGCGCTTTGCTCGCAGAGCAGATACGTATGCGCGAAAGCTTCGAGACTGCTTACGCCAAAGAAATTGAGGCAACGCCATCTGATGCATCAAGAAAAACTTGTAGATGCAAGTGATCAATTCTTTGGTACTTGCTAACTAACGGCCCTGTATTCATAAATATACGTAAAAAAACACCCCAAATGTACGTGGCATCAATGTCGCCTGAATTCTATTGCCCGTGTCTGTAGTACTCTACAAGCGCACTTCTTTCTGCCTCTCCACCTGCGGCACTCTCGCATGTGCTGCTTTCTGGTTGCTCGAACAGCGGGTAATGGCTTAAATGTCGTAGGTCGAGTGCTGCATGAGGCCTGATGAGGAGGATGTTCACTGTTCAGGAGGCACAAATTACTGCCTGGGTATGGCCAATGTTGCATTCCATGCGCTTCATTGTGTATTTAAACCGCGCCTTCATTACTCTAAATGCATTATCCACTTCTCGTCTGGCCTTCGATAGTTGGTAATTAAATAAATTGATCTCCGAGCTAAGAAATGCGAGGTGGCTTAATAGCTTGATAAGGAACGCCATTAAAGGAAATGTTTCGCCATACAAAATGGCTGCAATCCGCCTTTCCACAGATGTCTGCGACGGGGATCTTTAACAACCGGCTTTCAGTGCACTGGGTCCACACAGACCGCTTAAATATAGACGCGTCGCAGCAGCGTCCGGGTGATCCAACTTTGACTTACAGGAACCGTTAGCGATGGTCCAACAACGCGAGCAGGACGATGGTGTATAACGGCGCATTTACAGCAAGCACCAAGCCTGTAACGTACTACAGTTTCACAAATGCTGGCAGATGATTTTTGTCCCCATCTGTGCAGTACAGCGCTAAGGCGATATTCCATACAATCGAAGAACAAACTATCAAAGTGTACGTGGCTTCAATTGACTACCTAGCAAGTACATTTGCTGCTACGTTCGCCGAAATAATTGATACTTTGAGAGCGAAGCTCTTAAAACTCGAGGAGATACGCCAGGTGTCCGCGCAAAGCCCTCGGCGCCGTCCCTTATCAACCGCGCCCACCAACGGATTGACAGTCCGCGCAGCCGCCGCGCCGAGTTTGCCCACCGCGCGAGCCTAGTACGAGTGACGAAAGACCCGTGCTTTTACCAGGGATGCCAGAGCCTGCTTCGCACGTTATCTCTAGCGCTGGAGTTTGGACATTCTTGCATGGTCTTTGACAGGCTGTGCTTCAACTCTACTTTTTCTTAGCATCATCCAACAAGGCCATGTTAAAGGGGAACTCCGGCGATTTTTCGATACTCAACGATTTAAATAAAACTTTAAACATAAGTTCTCTTCAGTGCCCTGATGATATGTTGCCAAATTATACAGCCGTAAGTAATTTAGTTTTTCGGAAAACGAGTTTTAAAAAATGGTAACCAATTCCGGAATCATACCTTCAAATGCGGGCCACCCTCTGTACGTGACGCATCTAGGTACTCCTTTCTCGTCCCCCCCCAGACGGACGCTTGCCTCGCGGCGCGCGCTTTTTCTTCGAGGCGACGCTGACGCTAGTACAGTTCGTTTTTGTTAGCTGCATAGCGTGTGGTGAAAAACGATGGTTGGAAGGTGGTGTTGCGCTGAAGGTTGCACGAACAAAGCGAGGAACACCAAGGGAGTGCGTTATCACTCGTTTCCTTCCAACAGCGCTCTTCGGGAGAAGTGGCTTTGTGCGGTTCGGCGCGTTAACTGGTCGCCCGGTATAAACGCTTGTGTGTGCTCCGATCACTTCACTCAAGACAGCTATAAATGCAGCGCGCTCTTGATGGAAGAATTCGGGCTCGCCAAACCAAACTATCGCAGAAGATTGAAGGAAGATGCTGTGCCGGCGGTGTTCGTGTACACAGAGCAAGGGCAGCCACAGTACCTACCAGGGGAGGCGGCCAAGCGGCAACAAAGCGAGGCAAGTTACACTCCTACATGTGCAATCTTCCTGTTGTCTCGACCGGAATCAGTCATGGGCACTTTGATGTAGATCGGGCTCGAATTTTATATCGCGATTGACTTGCACGATTTGTGAGAGGGAGCCAACTTCGGTAGGATGACTCGACCTTGGTCGAGCACGATCGCGATCGAAAGTGACTTCATGTGTTGCGACCGCCGTACTGGCTCATTGTTAGCGCGTAAATTGCGGAGCTCAGCGGGCATTTTCGATCGTGAAGTAGCCCGATCGGATGAGTATACCGATCGAAAGTGCACCGTGGCACACAAAAGTAGTACTGTGCATTTGAATTACTTGAGCAGGAAGAAAAGTCGTCGTTGACATCGGGTCTTGCAGTGAGCACGCACAATATTGAACAACGAGGAATAAATTTGTGATGTGCATACGAAACATAGAGGAAATGTTTTAGCGCAATCTTGATGGAAGAATTCGGACTCGCCAAACCAAACTATCGCAGAAGATTGAAGGAAGATGCTGTGCCGACGGTGTTCGTGCACGCAAAGCGAGGCCAGCCACAGTACCTACCAGGGGAGGCGACCGAACATCAACAAAGGGAGGTAAGTTATGCTGCTACATGTGCAAGCTTCCTCTTGTCTCTAGTGGACAGCGGTCTTGTCAGTTCGCATGCAGAGTAGCACGAGTAACATGATTCGGCACCTATAATTGGTGATGTGGGCAATGTATTGGAAAATAGTGAATGTTATATACATCTGTTTGTGTGTGTGTGCACGTGCATGCATGTGTTATAAATGTTTCCTTATTATAGTGTTATGTGGGCATCTTCGTTTTAGTTAGAGCCCAATCAGGTGTTCTGTTCATGGGTACGACTTCAAATGTTTAGTTTTTGTGTCACTTGTTGGTTAACTGCAGTCTCACTATGGATTTTTCAGTGGAGAACGTGCAGTTCTGTGCTCCTATAGGCTGAATTTAACTAGCCCCGCCCCCCCCCCCTGGCGTGATTAATGCATTTGCTACAGTGTGCTTTTATGTCCTGGTTGGTTGACAGGTTGTCCAAGACCCTCCTTATGCAGCTGAGCAGCTAGAACATTCTCTGGAAGGCAGTGCTGACATCAGTCCAAGCTGCCAGACTACCACCAGCATGGCAGGGAGTGGAGAACTCACTGGTTCGGATATGTGTGCCACAACACAGCATACGCGCAGCACTGATGTGCAAACGTATCTCAGTAGTTGCACAGTGGCTACTCAAACTCACTTCGAGAACTCTTCAGTTGGTGAGAAACTTTTGCTAGTAATGAAGGTAACACTGAGGGCTTGTTATTAGCATCAAACCATTTTTTAATATGCCAGGAATCCAGGCCGATCGAGTGCTCGTCCGGGACAGTACTATGCAGACAAGTGACATGCTGACCAACGACTCGAAGGAGTTCCATCAGGAGCAGAGGCACCATTGTTCTACGCCAAAACGAGATATCTGTGCACCATATCTTGATGCAAGCGGGTGGGATATACTGCATTGACACTCAGAATGGAAATGACAAAAAGCTAAAGAATGATAGTTGCTTACAACTTCTTTCATTGTTTCTTTAGGTTGGACTGTGATGACCTACATGCCTGTGATGACCTGTATGCATGTGATGAATTGGACTCGGATGAAGAGTAAGAGATGACTTGTATTTCTCGTGAATTTGCATACGCATATTATTTATTTTTATTTATTTATCAAAGTACCCCCAGCGTCAAAAGGCATTACAGAGAGGGGGGTTACACAACACATAATTGGTCATGAATACATATTTACAGGTTTGAGTTCCATAAAAAAGCACGACAAAAAAAGATAATGTATCAAGCATTGGACACCGCACTCAAGAATTAATGATGACAACAAAAGTAAAGGGCACATAGCATCATAACAAGGAGCAGAAGGCAGAGTTAGAGGTGACGATGGCAACATCATTAGTTAGATGATTCCATTGCGAAATTGTGCAGGGAAAAAATGTGTTCCTAAACGACTCAGTTGTGCACTTGTATTCTCTAACTTTGTTTGAATGGTCGATTCGTGTTGCGATGTAATGCGGTTGAAATATGTACTTATCCCTATCTATCCCTGTTTTGGAAGGAAATATGTTATGAAACATTTTTATTCTTAACTTTTTCCTCCGCATTTCCAGCGTTTCCCACCCTAAACTCTCTTTTGCAAGGGGTATGTTAAATTGCCATCTATAATTATTGAGAACAAACCTTTCTGCTAAGTTTTGTACCCTTTCTAGTGCCTTGATGTCTTGTTTTAACCACGGATCCCAAGCTGTGCAAGCATACTCGATTATAGGCCTGACGTTCATTTGATACAGTTGTTGTTTTGTTTCTATCGGGAAGTGTTTTGCATTCCTACGCAGGAAGCCCAATACTTTACAGGCTTCAGCTGTTATACATTGGATATGACAAGCCCAAGATAAAATTTCTGTTAAGAATACTCCTAAATACTTAAATTCTCTCACTGACGAAATGTGGTTGCCATTTAGGTTATAATTAAACTCATTAGTTATCTGCTTTCTTGTAAATGACATCTATATCGTCTTATCAAAATTTATGCGCATTTTTCAAACGTCGCACCAATTAAACAACTTGTCCAAGTCGTCCTGCAATGAAGCACAATCGCTTGGACCACGAATTATTCTGGATAACACGCAGTCATCTGCGAGCAATCGCACAGAAGACGAGAGACCATTACTGATATCGTTTAGAAAAATTAAAAAAACAACAAAGGGCCAAGAACAGAACCTTGCACAACTCCACATGTCACTCTAACCTTGTGAGAGCTTGTGTTGTTAACAGTAACCCTATGACTACGTGCACTTGGGTAATGTCTGATCCAGGTGATAACTGATGTGTTTATGTTATACCATTCTAGTTTTTCAATCAACTGGGAGTGCAGAATGAGATCAAAAGCTGTCTTGAAATCTATGAAGACCGCGTCTACTACCAGTCCGTTATCAAGAGCGCTTGATATTTCGTGTACCAGTTCTGTTAGTCGCGTGACACAAGAGTGACCACTACGAAAAGCATGTTGTTGGGGGGATCAGTAATGAGTGCGCATTTAGGTGGGTCATAATGTCAGTGAACAGGACATGTTCAAATAATTTACACACTACACTAGTGAGTGATTTTGGTCTATAATTCTGAACGTTGTAGCGAGGACCCGACTTGTGCACCGGAACTACGTTTGCCATTTTCCAATCGGGCAATACACCTTCATTGAGCGATTTTTGAAATAAGATACACAGGTACCTAGAGACTGATCGGGCGCATAAGGAAAGTAGTTGCGGCGACAAGTCGTCTGGTCCTGCTGCCTTTGCCTTATCTAAATCTTTTAGTAGTAATTCAGTTCCATACTGGGAAAAAATGATGTCATCCATTCGTAATGGGCATAATTTATCATAGCGGGATACTAGCGTGTCATCCCTGGTGTCCACAGCACACAAACACTGAGCCAAAAAATGAGTTAAAGCACTTCGCCTTAGCGTGGCTATCGTGAACAACAGTACCATCGTGCAACAAGGCAGGTGTATTAACAGGCACATGTCGTGGTGCAGCTGCATGAGATATTTGTGTTAGAACAAATTTTGTTCAGTATATTCATGTAGAGGGCACGGAGTATACATATAGGGTCATAAGGCAACATCTGCTGATGCTCCTTCACGTCGTCTAGGAATGCAGCGATTTCGATTTTAAGTTTCACGGACCTGCCATTACAAAAAATTAGCTCGGACTGCATAGTGAGCACATCGTCGTGTGAGGTCATTTGGAATGTGTAACCCTCTTAAAGTGTGCTGAAGCTGTTACCTTCTTTATAAAGTTTGAAACTATCGTGTAACAGTTTTACGTATATGCCAGTTTATTCCTCTGAGTAACAAGATTTTTCACATTTTACAGGGACCGTGCAAATGAATCCTCGTAGGTGTGTGATGAGTGGATGAAGGCGACAGTGATGCTGAGTAAGCTTATTGTGCTTTTTTGCAGGGCTTACCTAATGTTTCATAGTGGATAGAGATGATCTTGTATACCCCTGGTGAAGCTTTTTAAAATGCTAGCTTGTAACAGGTATCAGTAGCTGGTTTGTTAAAACTGCATAAACTGGAAGCACGTTCTCCGCTTTCCTTTTTTTTTCTTTTTTTTTTGCATAGGCTACCAGCACCAGAAGCACCTGTACAAGACTCACCAGATGGCAAGAAATACATCGTTTTCCACTCGTGCCTCATTCAGCTTCTCAAAAAGTGCCGGGTTTGTGGAGGGGATGAGACCACAGTTGATTTAACATCCAGTGGAACAATGATTTGTGCGACCATGACATGCAGCAAAAAGCATGTGACGAAATGGTGCAGCCAACCTATAGCCAACAACAAGCTCCTTGGAAATGTGCTGCTCTGCTCTGCAATCCTCTTCACTGGTAGCAGCCCAACCAAAGTTATCCGGCTCTTGTCTGTGATGGGAGTACAGTCCCTTAAAAAAACCCAGTACTTCCAGTACCAGCGGTGCTACCTTCTCCCAGCTGTGCAGCAGGTTTGCACATTTAATTATCTTATTCGTGTGAGAAATAACAGCTATAGTGAAGTGCATCATATCTAAGGTCATGTTTAATACATGCGTTGTTTTTTTGCATCAAATGAAAGGTCAAGCCCTCAAGAGCCTATAAAATGTACTGCTAAGTGTGAGTGCGCCCTGAATGAGTAATTACAGTGTGTTTTTCAAAAATAGTCTCGGTTCCTACTGTACCCTAATATCACAACACGGTAATGAGCTTCTGGTCATGTGCTCGTGAAAGATATCATGACATTTTCATAGCTGCTCTGCACCGTGGCTCTGTTGCTGATGCACAAATGGCCATTTTGAATGTTTTGGTGGCCCACAAGCGGCCATTTTGGAAGTTTTGGTACCTCACGTCATCACAACTAGCCAGACAGCTGCGTGAGGTCACCAGAATTCGTACTGTAGCCTAATGTCTAGTTAGCAGTGGCCCACGGGAAAATGTCGGCAGTGGCCCACGGGAAAATTGACTTCAATAACACAATAAAATATCTTATGAGCATTTCCTGAGCCTCAGACTTGCTTAGAGCCGACTGTGTATACAGGAGATTTGATTTGTATGACAGTGTAAACACACCTCCGAGAAAAGGTGTCAGTACCCCTTTAATATACCTTCGCTTACAAATGCTAACAATATGAGATTTTCCTTTAACAGTTTTTTACTTTTTGTTATAAACACGATTTATGCGTTGTTCACTGCCCTTCTTTCGGCCATTGATAAAAAAACCTGATGCACCACATTAACATTCAAGACAGGTATGAAGAAGTATTTGCTGACGACACTACTGGCTACAGACTCACTAGTATGAACATATAATGTGAACTATGATGTAAACTTTGAACATATGACGTAAACTTTTGTAGGCGTAACGTAAATTCAGGCACAATCGAAAGCTTAGTCCTGTGAATATAATTATATTGCCTTGTTTTGTAGGCCTGGTTATCACATCAAAAGGACCTTCTTGAAGAGGCAAAACAGCAGCCCCTGTCCCTTGCAGGCGATGGAAGGTGCGACACACCTGGTCATTCTGCGGACTTTGGCACGTACACCTTAATGGACACGAGTACAAATAAAGTCCTGCACATGGAACTTGTTAAGGTACACTGTTTTGTTTTTGCCTAAATACGCATATAAAATGTATCGAGTTATTTTTTTTGTGTATATTTCCAAGTTATTTGAAATGCCCCAGCAATGTGTAATGTCTTGATCAGCTGAGAAATATTTCTAATATGCCACACTGTTTTACGCTCTTATATCTGTTTTTTTTTCTTCCACAGCTAGCAAAATACCAAGATAAAGCATAGTTAAACGATATTGAGTGTTAATGTCAAAATAACTTAATTGGAAAAGAAGGCTTTCTGAAATGTGGTGCATGTAGCTCGAAGCAGCATTGCTTTAAAATTGCAGTGAAGTAACACATAGGTGACAGTATAAATGTAAGTCGATATAAGGATGAGGGTAATGCTGAAGATGTGTAGATAGGACCAAAGGTCAGCAAAAATGTGGACCTCACTCAGACTCACTGAACAAATCTATCTTGCACCTGGGGCTTAGTTGAGCAAGTCTTGCCTAAGTTTTCCCTCGACTGGAGTTACTCAGGCTTGCGACTCGATCTCAGCCTAAGTGGGTCAACTCATGCGTGAGTTTGCCGACCTTTGTCCTTACCTCGTTATATTATTTCAACATTGGAACCAGAAAATACATTGCAAAACCCAAGATTGATGCACATCGACTAGAGTTATGCTTTCGAAACAGTGCAAGACACCCATGTACTGCTTATTTTGGATTCACATTGGTCATTAGTGAAAGCTTCGCTAAAATGCCAGCAGAATACCGCGCCAACGGTGCTTTAGATGTCTTGTGAATACTAAAATTTTCATAGAGGCCCCGTCGAATGTGCTTCAACCTATTCGGTTCGCAGTTGCATGAAGCAGAACACAGTGTCCTCATAACCATCTGCTGTATGACTGAATAACTTTCAACTTTCCTCCAGTCCACTGAAGTGTCATGCAGCAACAAAATGGAGAAAGAAGGGTTGCACAGAGCTCTTGACTACCTAACCGAGCAGGAAGTGGTCATATCATCCCTTGTGACTGACAGGCACTCTGAGATCAAGGCTTTCCTGAAGAAGTACTATCCATACATAAAGCACCTGTTTGATTTGTGGCACATTGGAAAAGGCAAGTGGTCTAATGTTCTCAGTTTAGTGTGTGCAATTAAAAGTGCAAAGGTTTCATGACATTGACGTGCTGCAGTGAAACAATATTGAAATGTGGGTCTTATTCTGATAGGCTTGAGGAAGATTTCAAGTCTTGGCCGTGCGAAGCAACACGAGATTGTGCTGGGCTGGAGAAAGATAATCATCCGGCATTTGTATTGGTGTGCTGTCAACAGCGATGGGGATGACAACCTGTTGCTGGCAAGGTGGCTTTCCATCCTTCCGTCACATTGTTAATGTCCATGACCATCCGAACCCACTGCATCCCTTCTGCTTGCATGGACCACTGCCAAGCCGTGACTGGCTGCTTGAAGGTAGTGTCCGAAAAGATTTTGAATTTATGTTGCTCATGTTTATTTTTACTCAAGTCAGCCGTGATGTATGGCATAATTGCCCACATTTACCGCTGAAATCAGTGCATGCAGGCTAATGCCTGCATGCACGGGAAAACTTGTGTAATTAAGTAACACGGTAAGCTCATTGGTGAAAAAATTATGGCCGTGAGAACCGGGTGCTGAGAAACATAACTTCGTTCAGATTTAAGGGAGTCACTAAAGAATAATAAAGGCTTACTGCAAATGAGGACAGAACAAGAATGATGACAACAGAGAAAGCATTGACTTTCAACTGAAATTTATTGAAGGAATACTACGCAATATAAAGGAGACGTGATATTGTGAAAAAAAAAGATACGGCACGAATTGTCATGCACAGGACAAAAAATATCTACTGTTTGCCTACGTTATGCTTGTTGGTCTTCGCAAAGTACAAAAATTTCCAATTCTCTCGCAGTCAATGCAATGTATGGGAAACATGCACACTGTGTACCCAATCTTGCAATCTCATTGGCCTCAATTTTTGGTGGGATGGAGCTTGGAACAGCTCCATCCCACCACCCGGCATTGGTCAAATAGGGGTTGCAGTATGCAGTGTCAGACAAGTGACAATGAAGGGCTAAATGCCAGCTTTTGATCTGGTGAACATTGTTATGTTCGCAAAACAATCATTCACGCACCTGCAATCTTTGACTGAGATGTTGCTAACTATTACATGAAAGGGCTAGCCATTCTTGTGCGTCTCACAGGCAAAAGAACATTTAGAGGCCGAATTTTCGGGAACAGGTGGATAAACTGCCTTTTAGCAGTTTACCCTCCTGTAAATTTCATTGAAAAGACGCTCAAAGATAGTGGCCAGCGGGACCGAGACATTGCGAATCATGTGCCATCATTCTGCGTACGAATCTTTCGTTAAAACGCAAATTTCTTGATGTTCCGCGAGTGCAGACACAGTGATTTCAGCCAATAGGTCTGCAAAACCTTACATTCCTTTGTTTTAATGTTAAACATGAAAAAACTAAACGGTTCAATGCGTTTGCTTGACATTGAGTTGCATCGCTGTCAAGACCACTCATGCCGATCTTATGTACCGCATGATGACACACCACTTAGCTGTATCACAGCACTCTCTCCAAACTAGTGGAAAGGGGCGTAATTAAGCTTTGCATGCAAAATACTATCGATATTTCATGCGTACACTCCTCACGTCTCTTGGTCACACAGGAAGTTGATTGACCAGAAAAAGCTGGTTAGCCAGGACACATTTCGGTTGCCAAGGTTGTACTCAAAGTGCCATTAGCTACCGTATTTACACGATTGTAAGTCGACTCGAATGTAGGTCGACCCTCCTAATATCGCACGGCAAAATAAGAAAAAAAGAGCTCGAGCACATTTCATAAAAAAAATTTATTTACGATGTCTCCGAAGGAAACAAGGTCAAATTCTGGTCTGCCAAGGTGGCTTCGCGGCAGTGCTTGAAAGCTGTGCAGGAAAGCTAGCTTCGCGGCAATACGCGGGCATCATTTTCAGAAAGACTTTACAACCGAAACTAGTTTTCGGATTCTAGGTCGACCCCCCCAACTTCGGATTTTAAATTAAGACAAAATGGGTCGACCTACAATCGTGTAAATACGGTATACTGAGCGAGAAAATCCAGCTTCTGAGAACAACTGTGGTACCATACATTCACTGTATGCCACTCAGCCTCAAAAAAGTTGCTGAGCAAGTTGGATGTGTGCGTAGCGTTTAATGCTCCTCAAAAGCTATCCCAGATCGCTATATAATAACCTCGCTACTAATAAGTGAGAACAATAGCAGCAGATGAAACATTGCATGCGATACATCGCGTGTGCTCAACCTGTTTATGCAATTTTTCCTAAGGTGCAAGAATGATTGGTTTTGTGAGCATAACAATAATGCTTGCCAGATAAACAGCTGGCACTTAGTTCTTTGTTGTTTGTGCGACGTTTCAGATTGCAACCCCTATTTGACCAATGCCGGGTGGTGGGATGGAGGGGTTCCAAGCTGTCATGCGAGTAAATTGAGGCCAATGAGATTGCCATGTTGAATGCGTAGTGTGCAAGTGTGCAATCTATTGAACTGACGGAAAGAAATCAGTGAAATACTGTGGGTAATGTCTTCAATCTGTTGAAAAAGTTTCAAATGATTAGTTTTAAAATGTAAAGGTTCTGTCAATCAGGCAGCTGTTCTGGTTTGGTCAGCATCGCACTGTGGCAAACCTTCTGGTGTTGGTTATAGAAACGAATAACTCAAGTGATCCTGTTGTTTCTAGGATCAGAGTCATTTCGGCGACTGAGGTCAATTCTGGCTGCCCCATTCCTCCTGCGGGACCTGCCAAATGCTTCACCATCGGATCAAACCTTTGGCCTGGAATCCTTCCACAGTGTACTCATTCATTTTGCCCCCAAGAGCAGCAAATTCAGCTATGAAGGCATGCTTGCAAGGTAACTGAACTTAATAATCCCCATATTCATTGCATGTACGTGATAGCTTACAAACCGACAAAAGATGCTTGTGCTTCGTGGCATCCCTATAAAATATGTGGCAAACAGAACAGTCAACACGGACTCAACAACTCGTACAGATGTTTATTAGCTTGCGCATGAGCCCAGAACTTAAGAGATGGCTGCTCGTTTTCTTCCTCGAATGAGCTCATGCACTCACTGCGATGCTGGTGCAAAGCTCGTCATTTTCTCCTCATGGAACGAACGCGGGAAATTCAACAGTGCCCACACAGCATTTGTAGGGAAATGATGGAGAAGGGTTTAACAAAAATACAGCAGCCATTTCGCAAGTCTATAGGGCCCAGTGGGCATGCATCAAATCAACACGGGTACTACATGCTTATCTGTGTTATGACTCGTTTAAAAGTGACTCTAATGAACTATGTGGCCTTCCTATAAAAATTTATTTGCGTTATGTTGTAGGCCAGGGGTCTCAAACACACAGTCCTCACATGACTATCTGCCACTCTTTTTTTTCTTTACAGGTATGTTCGTTTGCTATACAGGGATAGCTGGTTTGAAGCATTGTTTTGGCAAGGTACCCCATGTGGCCACCATGTCTTAAAACATAACTGTGAAACAAAAACAATATTTCAGAATTGGCATCTAGATTTTACTCATCTTGGAGATTGGAATCGACAAGTTGGAATCCTGGAACCAAATGTTTTTTCAGAAATGAACTTTATAGAAGATATTGGAAAAGTTTTATTTGAAATGGAAACGTTTGCTGACAATTTGTACGAACTCTCCCACCCTACCCCTCCTCTTACCTTCTTCACTGCCCAAACCCGGACTAAAGTGCGTGACTGCGGCCCGCCGGCTGCGGTGAGTTTGAGACCCCTGTTGTAGGCTATGCCAGGATAAAGCCAATGAATGCCTTTTTTTTGTTCTTTTGTACAATGGGAATTTAATTGTCCGACCCATACCACTGGCACAAAAGGCACCAACATATTTGTTGCTGCACAACAAAGCAAGTTCAATGCAAACAACCTTTAAACACAAGCTGTGCATAGATATTTGGCTTTTGTGCATCAGCAAAAATCTTAGTGCATTTCAAGTTGCAAGTGGTGCACATTCGTGCTCATGTATTTAGAAGGGCAGTGTTCACCCTCATGTTCTCTAAATGAAGTGCATGAATTTTATGTAGCATTTTATGCTTTATATCTCAGAGGCGTGAAAGTTCATCTCAGAGGTGTGAAAGAAACTGAACTGAAATGCTTGTGCTTATTCTCTTATTGTACTGTGTTTGTAAATACACATCAGTGCACAAGATTCAGGCACTAATTATGGTACTTCGTGTATTGCAGAACACAAATAGCAGCTCTTCACTACAATGAAAACAGCAGCAAGGCGGTATTGACAGATGTGAATGGGGTCCCACGAGTCTCGCAGAAGTTTTCTCGGGGGGAGAAGGAATGGACCGTTGTGCCTGTGAAAGAGAAGTCAGGTTATGGTAAGTTGCACAAATACTGAAAACATTCTTTGCAATTTCTGTGCAAAAATGCACTGCTTGAAGATACAATATTGCCGTAGTGCCTAACTTGCACTCTCGAAAGTTAATGAGACACGCTTAGATTCATTTTGCTTGTAGTTGGCATCAATAAATTGCTCTTAACCACCTGCAAGCTACACGTCTGCCGCATGCAATGTTGAAAACTTTGTACGCTTCAACCTTGAGTCTGCTGTAGAGCATCTTGTATGTATTACTTGAGGCTGAAAAAGATTCCGATCAGTGCGTCACAGTCAGAGATTCAGTGTGATGGGTGGTATACATTGAAATCACTCATATTCAGGTTGCATGACATCATTGTCAAAAAAGTGTGATCAAAGCTTGAAATATACATTGTAAGGTGACAATTGCTCTGGGCAACGCCTCCTCTATTTTATTCAATGCCAGTGCAAACGCTCGCCCCTGAATGGGAGCCGCCGGTCCCCCCTTAGTTCAGGGAGTGGTCGTCATGCGACGCCACATGTTGGGTAGGGCTGCTTGCGTGAAACGTGCGTCCGAGCGCTTTCGCACGGAGATGCGATAGACGCGTTTCCCTCTCCAATATCATGCGTCTGTCCGATTGGTTCCTTCGTGCTCCTTCTTTGTAGGTCGAAGCAATGCCGCCGCCGCCTCACAGCACTCGTGAGGCACCTCTTAAAGGCAGCGCAGGCACCGCAGCGGCGCAGTGACGCGTCCCCCATTGGTTGCCCACATATCGGCACGAACGGAGACGCACTATCTCAAAACACCGTGTCTCTTACAGAGCCAGCGTGACCGCCAACATAGTGAACACGAGGGATGCAAGACGCTGCCCCACGGATCTGCACACAACTGAACAAAAAATTCATATGATTTCCGTCGTGAGGCACTGCATCACAGGTGCTCTCCCCCATGAACGCAAAGAACACGCGAAGGCTAGGCAATGGGTGAGAGTGTGAAAGGGCTAGAGGAGAGGGTGGTGAACGGCTGGAACGGGCGCATTTGGCTGGCATTGATAAAATAGAGGAGGCGTTGCTCTGGGTGACAGGGTAAAGTTCATTTCTTAAGCGCTGTGGTGATATTTTTGTTCCAGGGTATGTGTCTGTCCTTATCAACAATGTGATGGACTGCATTGAGAAGTGGCCATCCTTCTCTGAAGCCGAACAAGCTTCTGTGCATTACCTCCATGACACGCTCTTTGCCAAGCACGGGCCCCAAACCAACGAAGGAGGAGTGCCGACTCAAGCAGTCGTCACGTTTCGCTGTGCAACAATGCCACGTGAAGAAACCTGGCCACCATCCGGCTGCAGCGCAATAAGATCACCAAGCCAGCCACAAATTGCCCTTATTAGGGCCCCCCAAATGTTTGCCTCGGCTGGAGATGCACATGGTACTCATACCTCTGTTTCCCCCCTTACACGGCTGAGCAAAGATACTTTGCACTTGATCACATCAAAATACACATACAAAATATAGAGACGATAAGTATTTGAGATACAGATGCAGAATGCCGGCCGGACAGTTATGTATAATAAATACATATTTATATTTCTGATACATTCACTAATTACTCATTATATAGCTCCACTGCATGTGCTGCAGCAAGTATGAATCTATTTTCTTGCAAAGTTATCTTCTGCAAATTGGCATTTTTCATCATGTCTTTGTTTTCGATGGGGACAATGCAGAGGTGTTCAACAAAAGTACAGCAGTACGACAAGTCTATGGTGTCTGTTTGGCATGCATAAAATCAACACAGTTAAAATTGACGTGCTAACGCTGACTGCTTCATGACTCATTTAAAATGGCTCTGATAAGACCTTGAATTCCAATAAAAGTTTTTTGCGTTAGGTTTTGCAGCATTCACAGTTTGATATACCTGCTTAACGCATCAATACACAGATACACAATACCCGAAGAGCATCCATGATACATGTTTCTTCGATGCTGCCAAGACCTGCATATTTCTGTCACATTTCTGTTCATTATTTTGGTCACGTGTCTTGCAACTCCTTGCAAGGTTACAGCAGGCTGAAGTGCCTCTCATTCTGTTTTTTACACATAGGCATGTTGAAGCAGCTTGTGCCTAGCATGATGCCTTATTTCTTCGTTATGCGGGTAAAACAATGCATGTTTTTACAAGCATCTACATGAATCCATACTAGGGACCGATGACATATTTCCCGCAGGACAGTGGTGCCGCTGGATAGGCACAGATGCTTTTTCTAGTGGATGTGGACTTTCACCTTTCAAGCCACTTCAGTTCTTGGCACATCTGCACCTCCTAATGTGCTTTAGCCTTGCCGCAATTTTCGCAATATGCTTTTAGGAACCTGTTTGATACCTTCACTGAGCCATAGTAAAGTTACATACCTATATCCAAGAAAAGGGTCTCGTAGGTGGCAGAAGGGAATGCGTTCCTAATGTGCTGGAGAACACATCCAGGCAATGGCTGGCGGTTCCCTCGCCCCAGGCGGCTCCATACCCACCACACGAACAGCCTGTACGCTGTGTACCTCAGTGTTCTGAGGCAGCGTGGAGCAGGGCAGATATACCGCACATGAATTATAAGCAACAAGAACAGGGTGTTATTTTCATTTGTCTGATGATGAGGCATAAATATTCAGGCAAGCTTCTTCCTTGCAAAATGCAGTGCTCTTAAATTGTGCAATAAAAATATATACGAGGATTATTGTAGTTTTCAAATTCTAATATTTTATACCGCATAAAAGCACAGGCAACCTGTTTGAGCTTCAAAAAGCGCGCTCGCGCGTAGAAAAGGTGATAAATAGATGAATAAAAGTTCGCCGCGGTGGCCTCGGCGGCTTTAAGCAGCGAGTCTACCACAACATGACTGAAGGATTTGTGGAAATGTGCGCTTGAAAGATCATACAGCAACTTTATGTCTTGATCGCACTGAATCTGAAATGCCGCACGAAACTGGCCGTATTTTGTCCCCCGCGATACGCGGGGTGCACGTCGAGAGTTTCTTGCTGGAGTGCGTAACAAGCAAACAAGCGAGCACCAACCTATTGCGATCAAGGCCTTCCAAATACGTGGGGTTGTAAAAGTGCAGCTGCCTCCTGTTCACCTCCAGGAGGTCACCATCCAAACACAGCAGCGGGAACATGCGGTGCGCGCAAATACAAGTGGTCGGCCCCAGCACTGACACGATAATAGGGATGCTCCGGCAGCACAGCATCTCATCTGAAAGGTTCCGACCTGAAAGCCGCGCGTTCAACCCCGGCCGCGGCGGTCGCCCATCAACGCAGGCAAAATGCGAGAGGCCCGTATACTGTGCGATGTCAGTGCACGTTAAAGAACAAGAGATGGTCGCAATTTCCGGAGTCCTCCACAATGGCGCCCCTCATAATCAGTGGCGCAGCCAGGGGGTGGCACACCGGGCCCATGCCATCGCTGTTGCGATTCCGACGCTTCTGCCACGGAATATTACATGCGTTAAGGGGCCCCTGACACTACATGACATTATTATAGGCTTTTTTTTAAAAACAATTTCAAGCACCGGCGTGGCTGTGTTGTAGACAGGGCTAGGCAGTATCGAAGATACATGTATCTCAGATACTATCTTAGATACTCTTTGGGTATCTTGTATCTGTATCGCGATACGTCTTTCAAGACGAGTATCTGTATCTGTATTTCCGATACATTCAATAATGTATCGTGTATCTTAAGATACAAGATACTGCTATCGCAACACTACCGTGCGAAACAATAATCGCTGACTAAACTCCGCTTCTCAAGTTCTCAATAAAACAAGCGTTTACCTATCAGAGATAGCTTGGTGTACCATATAATTTTCTTCCTGCTATTTCTATTCAAAGAGCTCTTGAAATCAGGATTGTTAGTACAAGTACTTTCTTAGTGGTCCTTCTTTTGCATCCCGTACATTACCTAGTGATCTGAGCTGTTTCTTTTTCGGTCTGGTAACTGGAATGTGTCTTTTGTACAGTGCAGTCAAAATAAACTCTCTGTTTTATCCTTCCTTTTAACTGCCTGCTTTATTTCTGCTATTCTTACTGTTGTTTTTTTTCTTTTTTTGGCCTCCCTACTTTTTCACTATTACTAATTGCCAGGTAACCGGGGAGCTATAGGTGGCAATAGCGTGAATAGCAGCCTTGTCCTGCGACGGATTTGTGCAACTGTACTGCCACGCACTTTTATTTTTTTATTTTGGTGTAATCGGTGTATTCCTGCCAGCCTATTTTAACACGAAAGTGTTTTATGCCGGGGTCCCCCACGGCTCCTCTGACGTATTTCCGTCACGGATATGACGTTGTAAAATATAAACTAACATAATGAGATCAAAGAAAAACTAGAAGAAAAAGTTCCGTCGCCGGGCGTCGAACCTACGACCTGTCGCTTCGCAGCGCGCGGCGCGAAACCACTCGACTACGGGAGCGTACGTTCCTCAGCTTGCTAACGGCAAGCTATTTATACACACCATATACCTTTGGCGGTCCTCAGAGCTCCTCGACTTCAGCGCGTTTTCGTCATCGCTAGCGAGATGGCGCGAAGGTGTCACGGAGCGCGCGCTCTAAAGGTCGTCGCGCCTCTCGCTGGGATGAGCGTGCGCCTCCACGGGGCGTGGTCGCTCGTGAGCGCGCGCTTATCTCCTGATCGGGGCATTCGGGCGCCTCGCACGCCTTGTGCTGCCACCGCAAGTTTGCTTTGAAGTTGCAGTGTTTAAAGAGTGCACGAAGGTCGGTTCGTTCGCCGCAGCGGCCGCGTTTACGAATGGAGCGCGCCGCTTACACACGAAGTAATAATTGTAGGCAGTTGTTCGCGCTCGTCCTGTGTATGCTTGTGCGTTCGTTTCGTGCGTCTTTGTGTTAGAGCAGCGCGCTTTAAATGTCGAGCTGTGACAGTTAGTCCGTGCTCGTCTTGTGTATGCTCATTTCGTGCGTCCTTTCTGCTTGAGGTGCGCGCTGCATGTTTCGAGCTGCTTGCCGTTCTTCACGTCACATTATAATTTGTTGCTGCAGCATTCATTCCTTCTCCCTTGTGGCGAAACAATGCACAACAAACGCTCAACTACTTATGTGAATACACGTTTCACTTTCGTGTTATACCGATTCCTTTGACAGAGGGATCAGCCATGTTTTTTTGGGCAAGGGCTTAATCGTAAGGTGTGCACGAGTTGCCGCTGGTAAGCAAACCCTATTGTTGAGTGTGTAACTAGTGCGTTGGCCGAGGCGGCTGAGTATCTGCAAGCCTGCCTTGGTGCGTGAAATCCTTTCTTCTTGGGCCGTTAGGTGTACTTCGATTAATTCCTCCACTGTTGTGGATGCCCAAACGCAGTAGTTTTTCTGTGCTTGCGTACCTGGGAAGGCCCAGAGCACACTTATATGTTTGTCTAATGAGGGAGTTGAGTTTTTCCACATTCCCCCTTTCTTAGGTGGTAGTCAGGGAACGAGTACGTGACTCTACTGATGACAAAGACATGGATTAACTTGCATAAGTCTGGTTCCTTCATTCCTTGGTTTTTAGTGGCCACTCTCCTTAGAAGTCTTGTTGTTTGTTGCATGGTGACCTGTAGTTTGTTTAAAGCTTCCGTATTATGAGTATTATGCTGGATGAGCATTCCTAAAACCCTTATTGTACGAACAATAGGGACAATCATTCTATTTACTGTGATATCTATCGTGGAGGGCACTCCAGTGTAGGGGAGCCATCTTTCTTGTTCCTGCTTGTGGTTACTAAGAGCTCGGGTTTTGGGGGGGGGGGGAACAGCTAAGGCCTATTTTCTGTACGCATTCCTGAACAGTGTCAGCTGCTCTTTGCAGTGCATCGCAAATTTGCCCATCTGAGCCTTCGCAGGTCCAAATGGTAATATCATCAGCATACAGTGAGTGGCTAATGTGCAAGATCTGATTTAACAGCTCCAGGAAGGCCACGCAGGGTAATATTAAAGAGGAATGGGGATAACACGGCTCCTTGTGGAGTGCCCCGTGTTCCCAGGGTGATTTTGTCCCTTTTGACGTCGCCAAGGCTTAGCTCGGCCGTGCGTTCATGCAGGAAAGTTCTGATATAATTGTAAGTGCGACTGCCGACGTTCATTTGGGCCAGGTTGTCAAGTACTGCGGCATGGGACACATTGTCAAATGCTTTAGTGATATGCCAGGCCCAGGATGGTCCTGGTAGCCGCTATGTGCCTCGGATTTAATGTGTCATTTTGAAGTTGCAGCATTATATCCTGTGTGGATAGCTGCTAACGAAATCCCATCATCGTGGAGAGTAGCAGGTCATTAGACTCCGCATAAGCTGTGAGTCGGCTTAGAATTACGTGCTCCATCACTTTCCCCAGGCAGGAGGTAAGGGAAATAGGCCGAAGATTTTCCAGGTTTAGTGTCTTGCCCGGCTTACGAATAAAAATTGCTCGAGCATATTTCCAACTGGGAGGTAGTGTCCCAGACGCCCAGTGTTTTTTCATAAAATCAGTAATTGCTGTAATAGACCTATCGTCTAAGTTACGGAGTATTTTGTTAGAAATCTGACCGTCTCCGGAGGCGGCCGTTGTACGAATGCTATTCAAAACGGCACGTATTCCCTCCTCGGCGATGTCTTTATCTAGCTCATGGTTATTATTTCCAGAGTAGTCGGGTATTCGTGAGGAGTCT
Source organism: Rhipicephalus appendiculatus (assembly GCA_030522465.1). NCBI lineage: Eukaryota > Metazoa > Arthropoda > Arachnida > Ixodida > Ixodidae > Rhipicephalus > Rhipicephalus appendiculatus. Next base: position 68,339 of record JALIZH010030769.1, on the reverse strand, counting down.
ACATTTAGGTTTAGGTAGCGAGTTGTCAGCTCTTGCAGTAATTCCAGGTTGGTGCCCGGATATTTATAAATAAGCTGATGCATTTTATTGCGCGAGGCGCTTTTAGTCTGCTCAGGATCCAATAAGTGCCTGTGGAGCTGCCAAGAGTTTTTTTTTGCCTAGCTGACCATTGAGCCTGTCACATAGCTGATGCCATTGCGTTTGACTCAGTTTCATGGAATACGCCTCGATATCCCTGTCGCTTTGTGCTAATCAGCGTTTCAAGTTTCGATCATGTTTTTGATGAAGCCATCGGCGATGTAAGCTGGCTTGTGCTTCCCACAGGTGCACAAGCTTCGAGTCCGGGACGGGGCGGTCACGCTCCATTGGGGTTTCACAAGTAGCCCTCTTAGCATCACTAGTGAGATCGGACAGTCCACTCATCGAGATCCTTGACAGTGGTGGTTGAGTGCTTGTCCCTTATGATTCTGAAGACATCCCATGTCGTGTGTTTTGTCGTGTATTTCTTTCTTTTGCAGCCTGTAGTGGGTACCTTGATGAAAATTAGATAATGATCGCTTCCTAAGTGCCACTCAGTGTTTTCCCATGTAACCTGAGTAAGCATTTTTAACAAGCGTTAAGTCGGGGGGATTTGTTGCGACTAACGCTGTTCCCAATCCTGGTCGGTCGGTCGGGTAGTGTGAGTAGGGTAAGGCCCAAGTCTCTGATCGTTTCCCATAGTTTAGTGCCCTTGCGGTCACATTTGGTGTAGCCCCATTCGGTATGTTTGGCATTAAAGTCGCCCATTATTATCAGCTGTGAGTAAGGTAGTGTGAGTAGTGTGAGTCGGGTAGTGCGAGTAGGGTAAGGCCCAAGTCTCTAATCGTTTCCCATAGTTTAGTGCCCTTGCGGTCACATTTGGTGTAGCCCCATTCGGTATGTTTGGCATTAAAGTCGCCCATTATTATCAGCTGTAAGGCCCAAGTCTCTAATCGTTTCCCATAGTTTAGTGCCCTTGCGGTCACATTTGGTGTAGTCCCCATTCGGTATGTTTGGCATTAAAGTCGCCCATTATTATCAGCTGTAAGGCCCAAGTCTCTAATCGTTTCCCATAGTTTAGTGCCCTTGCGGTCACATTTGGTGTAGCCCCATTCGGTATGTTTGGCATTAAAGTCACCCATTATTATCAGCTGTAAGGCCCAAGTCTCTGATCGTTTCCCATAGTTTAGTGCCCTTGCGGTCACATTTGGTGTAGCCCCATTCGGTATGTTTGGCATTAAAGTCGCCCATTATTATCAGCTGTAAGGCCCAAGTCTCTAATCGTTTCCCATAGTTTAGTGCCCTTGCGGTCACATTTGGTGTAGCCCCATTCGGTATGTTTGGCATTAAAGTCGCCCATTATTATCAGCTGTAAGGCCCAAGTCTCTAATCGTTTCCCATAGTTTAGTGCCCTTGCGGTCACATTTGGTGTAGCCCCATTCGGTATGTTTGGCATTAAAGTCGCCCATTATTATCAGCTGTAAGGCCCTAAGTCTCTAATCGTTTCCCATAGTTTAGTGCCCTTGCGGTCACATTTGGTGTAGCCCCATTCGGTATGTTTGGCATTAAAGTCGCCCATTATTATCAGCTGTAAGGCCCAAGTCTCTAATCGTTTCACATAGTTTAGTGCCCTTGCGGTCACATTTGGTGTAGCCCCATTCGGTATGTTTGGCATTAAAGTCGCCCATTATTATCAGCTGTAAGGCCCAAGTCTCTAATCGTTTCCCATAGTTTAGTGCCCTTGCGGTCACATTTGGTGTAGTCCCATTCGGTATGTTTGGCATTAAAGTCGCCCATTATTATCAGCTGTAAGGCCCAAGTCTCTAATCGTTTCCCATAGTTTAGTGCCCTTGCGGTCACATTTGGTGTAGCCCCATTCGGTATGTTTGGCATTAAAGTCACCCATTATTATCAGCTGTAAGGCCCAAGTCTCTGATCGTTTCCCATAGTTTAGTGCCCTTGCGGTCACATTTGGTGTAGCCCCATTCGGTATGTTTGGCATTAAAGTCGCCCATTATTATCAGCTGTGAGTGACCCGCTATTGTGCTGACTTTCCTTAGGAGAGTGGCAGCATGGATACTTGTGTCTCTGGGTGGACTATATAAATTTAAAATGTTGACGCTGCTGTCAGAGCGTTTCTTGGGAAGAAATTCCACGAGAGTGTGAGCTACCTCTGGATAATGCAAGTCATGTTGCATTGCCGTGAGATTCCATTGTACCAGTATGGCGGTGGCCGGTCGCTTATCGGACGTAATAAATTCGTTGAAGGCGGCATATCCAGTTAATTTTGCTGGATAGCCTGTCTCTTGTAATGGAATTATGTCAGGTGACTGGTCGGCGTTTTGGAGGTGAAATCGCAAGGGCGCCCGTTTATCGCGGTAGCTGCCTGCAATTCCACTGCCAGAAGCGCGTGCTGGTCGTGTTGGCCATCTTTTCGTGAATATGGCGTTGCCCTGACCGATTGTGTCGAGGGCATTTTGGGACTTTTGTTAGCAATGGGCTGCGTGGAAGTTGAGGATGGAACGATTGGCGTCTGTGATGCGATTACGTCGGCTGCAGCTGCACTCTCTGTCAGTGCGGGAAGCGAACCTAAACGAGCTGTAAGGTGAGCGACAGCCGTACCAAGGGCAGCGAAACTCTCAGTGAGCTGTTTGTTTTGAGCAGTTTGTTCCCTAGACATTTTGTCGAATAGGGATTTTAGCTTTTCAATTCGTTCATTGATATGCGAGACGCTCGGATCTGCTGTGGTAATTAACGGCTGTTGGTTCGGCAGCCTTACGTTTCGTGCCCCTGACCGTGTCTACGTCCATTGCGGCAGTGTTTTCATTTTGGGTGACACAGGCCACGATCTGTGCGGTACTGTTTGTCCTAGTCGCGCTTATAGGCGCTTGCTTGCTTTCCAAATGTTTAATTTTATCTTTAGCGGGAGCTAATTGTTGTTGCAAGAGTTTGACCTGTTCTGCCAACTCCCTCACCTGTTGGTTTTCGCCAGGGTGTGTCTGCGGCTGTTGCGGCTTGTCCGTCTGCCAGGCAACACGTTTTGCGTGCGGCACGGCCGGTTGTCTCCTGTGGTTATCCCGGGTGCTTGATGGGGGTCGGGAGCGGTCAGGTCCGGTGGCACTAGTACTCCTCCCACTAAGCGGCGGGAAAGATTCTTGATAGTTCTTATTGTCCGTGGGAGTCGCCTCGGTCGGGGAGCCGGAAATGTTCGGAGTTGCTTTGTCGGTGCCCTTGGAGGTTGTTGGAGGCTTCCTTTTCAGGTATCTGTATTTACAGTTGCGACTGCCTGTTAGGTGGCCGCCTTTACAAACGACGCATTGCGCCGGGCAAGTGAGTTCTTCGCCGTCGGTAGGTTGCGGGTGGCTTTCGCCACATCGACGGCAGGTATCTTGTTTCGGCTTCGGACGCACGTCCGTCCTGTGACCAGTTTGTCTGCAATTGAAGCACGCCTCTACCCGTTCCCTGAAGGGATATACCCTGAGCGGGAAGGCAAGGTAGCGGACATGCTTGGGAAGGGTGCGGCCAGCGAAGGGTTATGACGAAATGTCTGGTCTTTCCCAGTCGCCGGGTTCCTACGATGTCGATAGTTGGATTATGGGCGCGAAGCTCGTTGAAAATCTGGTTGTCACTCTCGAAGCTGTGCGCATTGAATATTATGCCCTTAAGTGAGTTGTCGGGTGCTGGGGCATACACTTTTTAGGTGAAAACTTTAGCGCAAACAAGACGGACCACAAAGGAAGAAGAGACGAGCTTCCTTTGTGGCTCGTCTTGTTTGCGCTAAAGTTTTCACCTAAAATGCGATGTACCAACTAGGCCCAACCCAAGTTTTATTGGGGCATACACGGCCATGGCACAGGATTGGTCAGCAACTTTCAGTTGTGTAATCTTCAGGTAAACCATTGCACGGTTCTCATCAGGCGTGCTGACTGTAATAGTGTTATTGGTCGGGTGAATGCGCACCTTGGTCGATGTGCAAGACTGCGGGCGAGTCGAAACCGGCAGCGGCGCATAAAGCTTCAGTGAGGCGGGCCGATCCCAGATCGGCCAGGTTTAACGAACCCTGCGGTCGCAGGACAATTTTGTAGTCTTCCGGCGGTAACCGTGGTAGTGGGCGTCGTTTCGGAGCAGGCGGGGGCCGTGCACGGTGAGGAATGGGCTTGCCGCGTTGGGCGTCAGCGGCCGCATTGTCGGTCAGCGTCTGAGCGGTGCTCGAGATCACGGCGGCGATATCGGCGTTGCATGGCCAACGCAGTATGTGACCATGATCCGTCACCAAGCTCTTCATCAGTTATTGGCGTTCCGTCAACGACAACTTCCATTTCCCTGCCTGGGACGCGCTCTGGAAACGAACGCTGGTAGCGAAAGGTGGCGTCTTCTTGTCGCTACGACGCCGGAGTTAGGGTAAGCGCGGCGGCGTAGCGAGGTCGGGCATGTTGTGCTCACAGCAGCAAAACGACGACTTGCCGGCTTGGAATGGTGATTTGCAACGGTGCCAGGCGTCCTCTGGGAGCAGTGGGTCACTTTTCAGACGTAGAAAAGGGAACTTGTGGCGATGCAGCAAGGTGAAAATGCAGAGTCCATGCGAAACGTGTCCGTGAGCTCTGGCGATCGCAGCGCCTCCCTCTCCTTACACAAAAGCGCTGGTGCTTTACCCCAGCCAGGAGCATTGCTCGCTACCAGTGGCGTTCGTAGTGGTTTTGAGAACTCTAGGAGATGAGCGGGTCGAGAGACGCGGGCTATGGCTGGCATTGTTGACATGCCTGATGCGGGTGTATGCAACCTCCCCTCCACTATTTCACGGCGAGGCCGCCAGAGGCGGAAGTTTGTGAAAAACGCATTAAATGCATTATTTTCTTCCAGTTCCTGCTTGAAAATGAGGCCTGTGTCTATTGATTTCAGCAACCAATCTTTCAATTTGGCTGATAATCTTGGCGGCGAAAATGTTGTTCAGTATCCCTTTAACGGGCACCTAATTTAAAAGTGAAATTTCAGTCGCTTCACCACTTCCCGCCACCTGCATGCTCAAACAATAATAGGACCTCTTTCGCAGCATTCCCGGTATCGCCAGCTTTGCACGCGTGTTCCGTACGTCGTCCTTCCACCGCTACGAACATGAATAGGCTACTCCGCGCTACGCGAAAATCTCCGCCCCGTCATTTAAAATAATGAACTTCCACACAGACAAAGTCTATTACACTCTAATTGAAATGCAGCATTTCCTTGTGGGGATACAATAAGTACGAGGTGCTTCGATGTTTGTGGAAAGGTGTAATGGTTCCGGGACTTACTTGTGGGAACTAAGTGGTGTGCATGAGGTCAGAGGTGCAATTATGAATAGATGTAAATCAAAGGACTATGGGACGCCTTGCGTTGGGCGCTCACGGGAAGACGACGAATGAGGCTGTAAAAGGCGATATGGGGTAAACAAGTTTTGAAGCGAGGGAAGCTCAGAGCGAAATAAGTGTGGGAACGCATAACTTTAATTGTTCCACACGAAAGATGTAACAACAAGTGATACGATCAGGGGCACACACACAGGTTTTGTAGCTTTGGTCCAGCGCAAGTGTTCTTATGGCCGGCGCTTCTGTTTAGACGCATTCACACGGCGCGCTGGCGCAGAGGCGGCACCGCATGGCATCGTCACACCCCCCACGCAGAGGGGAGCCCTCAGGGTGGAAGAAGATATGGGAGCCGCACCTGGCGTCCAAACCCGGTGGTGTAGGTCACGGACCGAAACGTTGTAGGCTGCTGTTGCCTGGATTATGGGAGGCGCGATGGAGTGGCTAGTTTCCTAGGAGAGGATGTAAGATGGGTTCAGTAGGTCGATGGAGACGCGAACGTCCTTCCCGCTGAGTTGCAAGGTGAAGGTCTTGTCGTCACGACGGATTACTTTATATCGTCCAGAGTAAGGCGGCTGGAAAGGCGCACGTACGGTGTCGTCGCGGAGGAAGGCGTGTGAGCCAAGTCCTTAAACACGAACGGAGTCGGCTTGGTGTGACGTGCCGCTGGCGATGGACGCAGTGCGCCTATTGTGCGATGGAGCTGGGCGACAAAATTTGTAGGGTCCGAGCCGGTGACGTCGGGAGTTGAAGCGGAGAGAAGTTCCCCAGGTTGGCGAAGCGGCTCCCCGTAGAGAAGTTCAGCGGGCGTGGCCCGAGTGTCTGGTTTGAACGTTGCGCGCAGACCAAGAGCTACGTTGGGGAGAGCCCCGAGCCAGGTGGAGCTAGGGTGGCACATGACGACTGACTTGAGCTGTCGGTGAAACCACTCATTCAGTTGGCGCATGGGTGGTAGCTGGCTGTCCGTGAACGCTCGAACCCGGTGGAAAGCCCGAGGAGCCTGAACAGCTGGAATTCGAATCGATAGATTGTGACGCGACGAGGAGTGCCGAAGAGGGAAATGCAGCCGGAGAAGAAGGCCGAAGCAACGTCTTCTACGGTAATTCTTTCGAGCGGCCATACATCAGGCCATCGAGTGTAATGATCAATGGCGGTGAGGCAATAGCGGTAAAGTCCAGCTGGTGGAAGGGGGGCCAATCATGTCGATGTGGACATTTTTAAACCGTTCCGACGGCAGTGGGAATGCCCCAAGTGGCGAAGGGACGTGATGAGTGATTTAAGAGCGCTGACATTGAACGCACGTGCGTGCCCAGGTGCGGCAGTCCCGTTGCATTGAGGGCCGAACACAGCGGTCAGTCACAAGACGTGTAGAAGCGCGGATGCCTGGATGGTGAGGTTGTGTAACTGGTTGAATAGATTGCGGCGAGGCAGAGAAGGGACTTATGGTCTCACTCGTGCGGTGGTTATGTAGCAGTAGAGAGTGTCTGTCGAACCAGGTACGGAAACTTGTTGAAGTTGAAGAGAAAAGCCATTCTCGAGGAGCTGCTGGAGTTCGGCATTCGTTTTGTGAGCGTCGGCGAGGGAATCAGTCGTAACAGGTGGAATCTCGACGGTGGAGACGCGGGAGAGTGCGTCGCGACCACATCATCCATTCCGCTGATGTGTTGGATGTCGGTGGTGAATTGGGCGATAAAGGAGAGTTGGTTCTGCTGGACTGGTGGAAGTTTTTCGCGACGTTGGGAGAAGGCGTAAGTGATAGGTTTGTGGTCGGTGTAGATGGTGCAATGGTGTGCCTCGACGATGGGGCGAAAGTGTTGGAGCGCTTAGTAGATGGCAAGAAGCTCTCTGTAGTGGGCTGGCCAGGTCCGCTCCGCAGGGGCTGAAGTTGCATCGGCGATGCTGCTGGAAGACGAGCGCGTCTTTGAGCTGGAGAGTTTCTTCGAAAATAACGCCAATGGGCACCAGTTTTTTCCCACGCGCTGCATCAGGGAGGCTGCAACGGCGGTGCTAGAGGCATCTGTGAAGAGGCCCAAAGGGAGCCTCTGGCTTGGGATAGGAGAGCAGAGTGGCGTGGCAGAGTCTTAGAATACTTCTTTAAAAGTGATGTCCAAGTGACAGGCTGGTTGCCTCGTAGACCAGCCAACGCGTCATGGCGAAAGGCCTGATATGTGGCCGCTTTAGGCACGAAGCGCCTGTAAAAATTGTTCACCTCCAGGAAACGGCGGAGTTCTAAGGCCGTGCGTAGTTTTTAAGGGCCACGATGCGGTCAGGTTAGGGTCTGGTTCCTTCTGAAGAGATTTCCTGGCCGAGAAACGTGACGACGGGGGCGCCGAGTGTGCTCCTTCTGGACGTCTTTGAGCAAGCCGTGGTCATTGAGACGCTGGAACAGTTGATGTAGGTGTTGGCGGTGGTCCTTTTCGTTGGGGGGAGAAGACCAGGATTTCATCTAGGTAGACGAAACAGAAGGCTAGGTCACGGACGCCGTCGTCGATGGAGCGTTGGAAGAGTTGTGCCGCATTGTGGAGGCCAAAACTCATGAAAGAATTCGAATAAGCCGGACGGCGTGATAATCGCGGTCTTCGGGACGTTATACGGGTTGACAGGAATTTGCGTGTAGGCCTTTACCAGGTCAACAACTGACAATCTGGTGCTGCTGTGTAAGCAGCAGGCAAAATCCTGTATATGACGGACAGGGTACCTGTCTGGGATGGTGCGGGCGTTGAGGTCGCGATAATGTCCACAGAGGCGTCCGTCATCGGTCTCTTTTTTGGTACTAAGTGAAGCGGTGAGGCGTAGGGGCGTCGGGTGTAGTACGGGGCGTCGGGTGTAGTACGGATGTAGTACGTCGGGTGTAGTACGGAGACCGGGGCGTCGGGTGTAGTACGGATGTAGCTCACGGTCAGGTGGCGCACCTTTCGGGAATGCCTGCTAGGTCGAGTCAGATCGGGAAATTCTTGTAGGAGGGCATGGTATGGTGATTGATTCTGAACGGCAAGTGCCTAAACGCTGGGCTGTTTGGTTGTCGTGAGTTGCGCCGGCTCCGAGAGGCCTGTTTTTGCTACAATCAGCTGGTAATATCGGCAGTCAGGTAGAAGGTTGTAGTAAGCCAAGAAGTCGGAGCCGATGATCGGCTCTGCAACATCAGCGATAACAATGTTCCATGGCAATTCACGGCATATGTTTTGAAGGTTGAAGTTAAGGCGGAGCGAGCCGTAGGTCTTAATGCTCGAGTGATTCGCCGCAATGAGCTCAAAGGACGTGCAAGGACGCTTGTCATGCAGAAGCGCTCGGGGAAAGCAGCACATGTCGGAACCACAGTCGACGAAGAACCGCCGCTTAGTGACTTGGTCCGTCACCAAAAAAAATTCCCCATCTCCCGCTAAAGGGAACCACGTGTGGATGCGAAGCAGCGGGGAGATAATTAGCTTGAGCGGGAGGAACGTCGCCGCTCTCATTTCGCGGCGGTGGTCCGGGCGCTCATCGCGGCGCTGCACAAGAGAGAGAATGAGGCGCGCGCGCTCCATCATTTTCATACCGCGGAACTACCGTGGCGCCCCCCAGCGGAGTATGCAGCTGTCACACCACCTATCGTGCCCGCCGCTGCGTAGAAGATTCCTAGAGGAAAGGACGGGGGGGAATCGTAGGAGAGGAGAGAGAGGGGGGGGGGGGGGGTACGCGCATGCGCTGTAGGGGGTGTGGGACGCCGGGGCCGCTCCGTAGAGTAGAGGATTCCTAGAGGAGAGAAATGGCGTGAGCGTAGGAGAGAGAGGGGGGAGGGGACGCGCATGCGCTGTGGTGGTGTGGGACGCGGGAAGGAGGGACGGACTAAGCCCCCTCCAAGCACATGCAAGCAAGATTAAGGAATGGGGTCAACCTGGGCGACAGAGACCACCTGCCTAGCCATTGCTAAGCAGCCTCTCTGTGCTCTCGGCCATGACTCAAGGAATGGGGTCAACCTGGGCGACAGACACCACCTGCCTAGCCATTGCTAAGCAGCCTCTCTGTGCTCTCGGCCATGACACTGGTGACTGTAGGAGTGGTTGGCGGCCTTCATATTACTACAGTGTTCTGGTTCGCATAATGGGTGCTTCCCTACTTCATGATTGTGGCCGGACGCGGGACGCGGGAGGGACGGACAGAGCCCCGAGCATAAGATGCTTCGCATCTAAAACGCGACGGCCTCTAAGTTGGCAGCTCGCGGCCGTCTTTACGGGCTGCAGTTGAAGTTTCCCTGGCGTGCGGCTAAGCCGGGTGGTTGACATTTCAGGGCCTTGTCACCGAAGTGACGATGGTAATAGCAGCGGCTGTTGGTCCAGGTGCGTTGATCGGGCGTTCATCCAGGTGCCTTCGAATTGACTCCAGCTGACGGGCGACTTCTTCGATGCGGCGCGCGAGCTCAGGGTTGGGGTGTGGCACGCTGACAACATGGACGGTGGGAGGCGGTGATGTCGATCGTAGGGAGACTTCGACGACTCGGTCCACGATGTGGGCGAGCTGGTCCAGTGGTAGATTCGGCTGCACCTGCAGGATGGCTTGTGCGTGTGAGGGTAGATGCTGAAGCCAGATGATTCGCAGAAGGGAGTCGTCAACCGGCGTCCTGCTCACCAGGACACGCATATAGTCAAGACCTGCGACATCTTGCGGTCACCGAGCTCTTTGTGCTGGAGGAGTTGACGTACATTCTTGTCTTCTGAAGGTGGGAGCCGTCGGATCAGTTGTCTCTCCAGGTGCAGGTAACAGTCGTCAGCCGGAGGACTTGCTAGTATGGCGCGAAGCTCAACCGCGTAGCGAGAGTGTAGATGGGCAATGACGCAGTCGTAGCGCGTCCGGTTGTGTGTGATAAGCGCTAGCGAAAAGTGCGCCTCGACTTGAGTGAACCACACCTCAGGTGACTATGCCCAAAACGATGGGAGCGTGACGGTGACGCGACAGAGGTCCGTGCCGGCAGCAGCCGCGGCAGTGGCATTGCTTGCGTTGGCAGAGACCGCTGGAGTGAAGCTTTGGGGGGGCGTGGCCCGAGCGGGGCTGTGCGGAATCGTGGGCGGAGTGCGGTTCATTTTGGATGCGCTGCTATTGTTCCTGAAGTTGCTGCTCTTGGTCTTTGATCACTTGTTGCTGGGCCTGCAGTTGCTGTTGCAGTTGTTGTATTTGTTGGCGAACAGCGTCAAGGGCTTCCTGAGCGGCCATGGCGGTGCGGTGAGTTCGTTTTCCGGGTCGCCAAATATGAGAACGCGTAACTTCAATGCTTCCACACGAAAGATATAACAACTGATACGATCGCGGGCACACACAGTTTTTGTAGGTTCGGTCCAGCGGGTGTATTCTTATCCGCGGCGCTTCCGTTGAGACGCACTGACGCGGCGCGCAGGCGCGGAAGCGGCGCCGAACGGTTTCGCCACATAAGGTTGGAAGAGAGGTTAAGGAATATGAAAGAGAATAGATGGGCAGAGAAGGTGTTTCGTTATATGTATAGGAAAAGCGTTGACACACCGTGGAGAAAAAAAATGCCCCCCACCTCCCCGAAGGGAATCGTGAGGAAATGCGAATGCATTTCTTGCGCCGAGAGATTTCGCCTTCACCGACTTCTGCCATCGCCAGAGTTAGGCGCGAGTTAGGTCCAGAGTTAGGCCAGAGTTAGTCGCGAGCGGACGGGAGAGTGGGGCGCAGGGAGGAGAGAGAGCGAACGGCGAGAGAAGGAGCGGCGAAGCACCGCACCTACCCTCTCCTACACCCTCTCGCAACCACATGCTCCGGTTGCTAGGGGCGAGGATAAGCGCGCGCGCGCACGCAGCTGTTTCTATGGGAGAGGGAGTGAGAGCGTTGAGATAACACCTGCCGGCGCGCGGACAACGCCGGATGCCTGACATAGCCCGACTAAGAAATGCATTCGCATTTAAAAGAACCAGGAGGCTCACTAGAAAATATACGGCTGGCAGTGTCAGTGTTCTCTGGCCCTTCACGATATTCTGCCGTAAAAGGCATAGAACTGGGCTACGAATTTGCGTTTTTTCCGCTATAGTAAGATAGATTTAATCAAAACAGACAATTAAGGCATTAGGCCAACCTAAAAAAACACGAAAAAATGTTTTTTTTCTTCATTTGACAAGGCCTGGTGGCACACTTGTCACCATAAACCATAACTTGTCATAACTTGTTAGGTATAACTTGTCACCATAACTTGTCAGTTATAAAGGGAACGCTCATAGCATCCATCCATCCATCCTAATTCCTTGACATGCTACACTGCGCTTCCAAGGCGAAGCGTTTGTGTTTTTACTTTATACCTAATTCTCATGGCCTGTCTTTTCATAACCTTGTATAGAAATGCAGATTTCGGTCTCTCAGTGCTCGCGACAACGTAACAGAATATAGCCAATTCGTTTGTTATGTGTTGCCCAGAATCGAAACGTCCATCTGTCACGTTTTGTCTAAAAACATGTTAGCGTAACCACGGATGTGAGCTGCATTCAACTTCCAAGCAAACTTCCACGCGCGCTCGCTCGAACGTACGCGGGTGCGCTCATTTGAGCAGACGACAGTTGGCCTCCAGCGGAAGTGAGTCCTGTTTTTGGAAAGTCGCAACGAAGTTTTTCTATCTTTTACACTGTATATTTATAAACTACAAGGACTGTTACACACAGTGTCATCTGGAACAAGCGCCGCGCTGATCAAAACATCGCTCTTTATTTATGTCGGCTATTGGCTAATAATCTTTTGCGACGTCGGATGACAGAAACGTGACGTCCGATGACAGATGGCCGCCCACCGACGAGAGTGAGAACCAGCCTCTGTTTGAAAAGAAGGCACTTGAGAAAACAGCGACCTCGCGGTCTGCTGTGGCCTTTACGCGGCTCACACGGCTGCAATATTTGGCTGAGCAGCACATAGCCGTGTCTTCTTTCTGCAGGATGTGTTTTTTCAACTAGTCCAAGGGGTGCTTTATGATCCCCTTTAACGCTATCGCGTTAAAAAAGCACCTCACGAACTGCGTCTGTATATACGATGCATCGCTGCAGATACACAAAACGTGGTCATGCACTCTTAAAAAAAAGGTAGTAAAAAAGGTAGTAACGGGACCCGTTACTACCTTTAGGACCCCGTTACTACATATTTCGTTCTTTTTACAACCGCAGAACTAGACCCAAGGTCGTAAATGTCCGTGGTAGTAGACGGTACTACCTGCCTATGCGGCGGGTTAGTAAGCGTTACTACTTGTTAGTAAGCGTTACTACGTCCGCTTTTGACGTGTAAAGGGGGAGGGCGCGACCGCATCTAGAGTATCATGTCGTCAGTGATCGAAAGAGAACATGAATGGGGTGAAGAGAGGTCTCAGTATGACACCACGCAATGCTTTTGAAAATTATTTTTATTGCGAAACATGTCTTTCAATGTGACAGAATAGAGTTTTCCGTTTTCGTAAGAGAAGTGTTGAGGGTATTCTTATGCAAGAATTAACTGCGCACTGTCGGATGGCACGCCGAATAAACAAAGGTTACATTGATGAGTGATATCCCCTGTGCATAGCTGTGGACAGCAACTCTCAAAATTTCCGCCTTTCTTCCCCCCCTCCTTAAGTGCGAATATTCCAAAACGAAACAGATAAGTTCTCCGCTTCCCAGGCCCCGTTACCCAACTAATATGTCGTGCGTGCGCCCCCCCCTCACCCCCCCCCCCCCCCCCCAAAAATCCTTCTATTAAAAAAGTCTGGTGCCAGCCCTGTTTTCCTAAGGAATTCATAAGAAACACCCGTTATAAAAAAAACAAAAATCACACCGAAATGAACGGCTGCACCATTTACCGCGCCGACTTCCGCAGCGCCGTTTTGCCCCCCTAGCGACTCGCGTGCAAAAGAGAGTCGTCGTTGTGATCGCCATGCCGCAGCCCGCGGCGTTTCGACGGATGGATCAACGTTACACGTGTTTGCGCTAGTGTGTCGGTTGCATCGGTCGGCAATTATGGAATGTCCACGCGAAGGAGGGCCGCCGACGTCTCCAACGAGTGCTGTCACAATCGATACCCTATTAACTTGGAAAGACCGAGGAAAGGTGACCATGGTCAGAAGTGCGATCTGATCGGGGCATTGTCAAAAACAGACTTCCGCAGTGCCTTGGAAGGCGGCCGGATAGAGGTATGACTTCGTTCTTTGTCTACCGTGTCTTGTGTTTGCTTAGTTACTGTAGACTTTGCTAGCCGTGACGGTCCATGTTGCATTTCATGAGACAGTTAGGTAAATGCAGTAAACTCAAGTGCTATGTGTAGACAAGTGTTGAAGATTTGGCGAGTGTGTTTGTCGTACTTGAAGTGGTCCAGCGCGTAACGCGAAAGAAAAAACGGCTGAGCCGGCCAGCACAAAGGAGAGTGCACTCGGCTTGGCCGTGTCTTCTTTCGCGTTATGCGCTAGACCACTTCAAGCGCCATGCGACAGTCTACATTTTTGTCAGATGTTACGCATTTGATTATCACGTGATGAAGCTCTGTGCTAAAATAGAAATAACTGTTAGGTCATGTGATGTGTACACCGATACTTTGATAAGGTGATGCCACGAGGACGAATTTGACGATCGAGTATTGCTTAATGAGGGAACTATGTGTCGACGGATACACGCAGAGATTAAGCAGATGTGAAAGACAGTGGTAAGGTCGGTATTTCACTCGTTTGATTCCAGCATGTGTGACCGCATGTTAAGTTCTTGTGCATGTGCCTTTACAGGGCTGGGATAGTCATGCAGTACACATGAAATGCGAGCAACCCAAGGCTAACTGTGGAGTACAGCTGTATAGTTCTCAGTAGGGGTCAGGGGGGGTAGGCAGATATTTTTTTCGGAGGGGGGGGGGGTGGCGAGTGCAGATGAGGTCGATTGTCATTTTGGGCTCTGTATGCCATCGCGAAAAGAAATTTCGGGGGAGGAGGCGGGGCACGGGCACGGTGTGCCACCCCCTGGCTACCCCACTGGTAGGGGTGTGCGAATATTCGAGTTTCGAATTCGAATCGAATAATGACTGTTCGAATAATTAGACAAGACGAATGTCAAAAACACGACAAATTGCTTAGGCTGGCTTGGGCTGGACGGCTAAAACTAATGTCGTTACAGCAGGCCTTCCGCTAAAACTTTCACCGATATCGGTTCAAAAGTGAGGGATTGTTTATTTCAAATGAGATTATTTAATTGCCGCACGTAAACAAAACACGTTCAAAAATTGTCAATTCTTCACAACTTCGCTTCCGAAACGAAGACACGGACTTCTTGCGTAGTTCGGTCGCGGATGCCGCCAGCGCCGTAAAACGTCCCGACTTTGGACCGCGGAACTCTCGTTCATTGGCTTCTCATGTGAAACTTTGTTCACGTCGTGCACTCACCACTGTCGCATAGCACTACTCGTTCAGAAAATCCCATCGTTCCCGGCGCGCAGTAAAGTGCCACTGTGAACGGGCGCCCACACAATTTTGGTCCCAGAGCACTCATGACGATGAAGCACATTACCGTTGAAGTCTTACCGTTATAGTACGATTTGTAGTGTTTCGGTAGCAATCGCTCACCGAGTTATGTGCTCGGGGACATGATTAAATTTAATTTCTTTGTTATTTCTTTCAGTGTTCAATACATTCATTTGTATTTGATATTCAATTCGATATGTCTGGCCACTGTTAGGCACTATTCGATATGAGATGAAATTGCACTATTCGCACACCACTAGTTCTTAGTGCTTAGAGGAACGTGGCTGTTGGACTGAGGTTGACATTAGTTAACGTTGTGAACAAGGAGCTATCACATAAGCTATTATGTTAAATTGTATTATAAGCATGGTACGTATACTTTTGCTCACGGATGTACATATGGCCTACGACAAGATGTCAGTTGTATGATCACATGGGAGTATAACCGTTCATGGGTTTCTTATGTAATGCTCGTCATTGTGCAGCAAGCTTTGTTTACATTACACTGTTGCTATTATGATAATCTACTTCACAGTAATTATATAATGCAGACATTTTTTACAGGTGTGCAGTATTCGCTTAAATGAGTATGTAGAGGCTTCGGAAGACATCACATTTTCTGATGGGGACAAGATTAAGCTTGTGAACGACAAAGAACCTGCAGACTGCACATTACTGCAGCAAAGGTATTAAACTGTTTCGTGCTCATTTTTCAGGTTTGATATTTTGCCATCTGCTGCAGCCGTGCAAGGACTCCATGGTTTTCTTTTTATTTCCACTTAAGCCCACCTCTACAAGCTACCATGATGTTGACACGAGGTATTGCTGAGAGCCAGCCATCCACTTCAGCTAAACAAGATTATGCACTGCCTTCAGTACCCTTGGATCTACACATTGAAGTGATGAATGTCAAACAGAGGGAAGTGCCCAGCCACCTCAAATCAAGGATTGTTAGCTGTATCGCCAATAATTTAATGAGAACTAGCTTGTATGTGTAAACTTAGAATTTGTCTGATTAGCCAGAAGATGTATGTTATTCATTTTCTGTCCATGTATCCAAAGGACTGGTACGAGGCTGTGGCGAAAGCCCTGGTTAGGTTTCATGTTTTCAAGCTTATGAACAGTTTATTTGATGGTATGATGAGTGAAATATGTTATATGCATTGATGAGTACCTGTCATGTGTTTTCCCAATAGCTCCATCAAGAATTCTTGGACACCACAGGAATAAGTTTGGAACAAAAACTGCTAGCCTTCTTAAACACCTATGGGGAAAGGTGTTTCCAACTCGCAAAGTCCCGCCAACTTGCTAGCAAGTACGCCTCTTGTATTGAAGAGGAACTTGTGACGCTGAAGGGAGACGCCAAGAAGTGTACGTGTTGTAAATTCATTCATTCACTGAAATAACTTCCTTCTTTTTAGATTATGCATTCCAGCACTTATGCTTTATTTTCGGCTTCTATCTCGTACACAGATCACCCTGTAGTAGGAGTTCTGGAGCTCTTGCCACTTCTGCTGAAGGAGAAGGCTTTCTTTTGTAAAGGAAAAGTAAGTTGCACTCTTATTGTTTCGATCACAACATAAAAAAAATTTAGCACCAGCAAAACTTTCATGAGTGCCCTGGAGTTGGTGTTCTGAAACCACATGTGGCCATTTAATGTCTTGCGAGTATATCAGCCCTCTTGAAAAAAACCACTGACAGCCAAAATTTTGTGACTGATGCTTTGATGAAATGGTTATTGCCTTATAATAGCAAAATTGGATTGATAGGCAATGCTGTGGACCTCCCCCATTGTGAAGCACAACAGCACCGTCTTACTTATGGTTCAGTGGCATGAATGCAGTTTTTCAAATATATAACCAGTAGCACACGCATGCCTAAGCTTCCCCCGTAGTGTTTGTTTACCATGAGACATCTAGCCTAAAATGACATGTGACCTTCCTAGCCCCCCAAAAAGTCAAGAAAAGGAAACGTCCCTTGCTTTGCCACTTAGTAGGCTAGTGCTGTGTTAAGAACCACCTTGGGAGTAGCTTGACTGCACAGCGAGACGTGAAAGTGCCCGTCGTGGTCCAGTCAGGGTGATGTTGCATGTACAGTCGAGCGCGATTTGAAGGTTATCGCACGAGCATCGACCAAGAACTACAACAGCGCCACGTCCCAGAATACTCTTTCGAGGAGAGGGTGGTATCACACAAGCTTCACTCACTCTTTTTGCTTTTCCTTAAG
The DNA here is from genome assembly GCA_030522465.1 of Rhipicephalus appendiculatus. Lineage (NCBI taxonomy): Eukaryota > Metazoa > Arthropoda > Arachnida > Ixodida > Ixodidae > Rhipicephalus > Rhipicephalus appendiculatus. The sequence continues at coordinate 51,320 of JALIZH010030769.1, read as the reverse complement.
CTGCGATCACTCCCGTCTGAGGATGCTGTTTAAACGATGAAGTGCCAAGCACCAACTTTAACACATCTTTCCCAGCAATTCCAGTCTTCCGCAGATAAGAGCCCACGAAGAATACATTTGATCGCAACGAATGGAAGGCTCAAAATAGAGAGAAAGGGTACAGAGTTCGTCGTAGGGGCGATTGTTGTAACGTGGAACAGCCAACGAGGAAGAGAAGAATGCGCAATCTTGATTTTCAGTGTTCCTAAACGTGCCGCTAGGCCCCTGGGACGCTTGGCCGGCCGTCGCTCGCGCGATAACCTTCATATCGCGCGCAACTGTACCTCACAAACTATTCTGTCCAAATACTGGGACTGTTTAAGGAATGGACAGAACATCACAGAGAGCCTTGCAGCCACTATACACAATCATAGTGTGGACAATCTCGGGATATGCTGTCAACTCGGATGAGCACTTGGGCTTTTAACACAATGTTAAAATATGTTGAAGGCTGTGTTTGCCACTGATACTAAGTGGAAGCCACCAGTATGTACATGATAATATAACATAAGCGTCTCAAGTTTGGAAAATGAGCATTGCAAGTCCTTCAAATATGGGTATGTTGACCTTTATCGGCACATACAAATTGCAGTGAGTAGAATGCTCCCTGTTATTTTACTGCTTATGTTGTACGTGGTTAACTATGCATCAATTATCATTGTATCTATGGTTGTGGTGCTGAACGGAGACAAAACGAGTTGTGCACGAGCGCAGTCGACAACAGCATGATTAGCGGAAAGGAAGTGCCATCCCAGGATAATATCATGAGACGCATGCGAAAGGACGACTAATTCGACTACGTAAAGCGCACCTTGAATCACAACACGAGCAGTGCATGCGGCCGAAGGTTTGACGTGCTGCGAACTCGCTGTGCGTAGGGAAATGTCGAACAGCGGAGTTGTCACTTTCTTCAGTTTGCGGCATAACACTTCACTGATTACACAAATAACTGCGCCTGTGTCGACAAGAGCGTTTGTGGTGAAACAATCTACAAACACCGCAATCTCGTTAGGGGGCGAAAGATGAGGCCTTGCAAATTTCGTCGGTGGCGCAGTTCTTGCCTCAGGAACTGCGACTGTTAGTTTTCCTACTGGGCGTGGTTGGAACGGCGAAGCATGGGGGGACAGAGAGAGACCGGCGGCGCGACGAAGGAGATCGACGTGAGCTGAAGTCGGATCGACGTGAGCGAGAGTCAGGCGCATCAGGCGTAACATGGGGTTCCGGTTGCTGAGGGATGTAGCCGGAGTGCTGAGCATCATGAAAATAGGGTCCACGGCGGCGACAATAGCGAGCAACATGCCCCGGAATACCGCAGGCGTAGCAGACGGGCCGGTTAGGGTTCGCTGGTGCCCTAGGAGGGGGCACTAGGGCACCAGCGCCTCCTAGGGCACCAGCGATCGCCAAGGGTTCGCTGGTGCCCTAGGAGGCGAGAAGGGTGCGTTTTGCGGGTGTACTGGAAGTGGCGGCCTGTAGTAGTTGGTGGTCGGGCTGAATGGTGGGGGGTGCCGGTTGCGTACGAGGTCGTGTGACGGCTTCTGCATAAGTAAGCGGTGCAGCAACTTGTACTGGCGAAACCGACGAAGGGAGAGCCTCGGCAACTTGTGTCTCGATAGCACGACGAAGCGAGTGTTCCAGCGCAGTGGGGGGTTTCGTTGATGGTGGCGACAAGAGAGAGCTGTCGAGCAACTTCCTCACGGATGTATTGCTGAATCTGAGGCATCAACGTGGTGTAGTCCGCACCACTACTTCTGCACCCCAGGGCCGAAAGGTCCGCTGTTTGCGTACTATTGCGACGTGTAGAGATTCGCTGCTTGCGAAGCTCATCAAAACTTTGACAGAGCCGAATCACTTCGGTTACGGTTTGTGGGTTTTTGGCCACAAGCATAGGAAAGGCGTCGTCGTCAATGCCTTCCATTATATGCTTTATTCTGTCAGCCTCCGTCATGCTCGCATCCACTCGCCTACAGAGGCCGATCACATCCTCAATGTAGCTCGTGAAGCTCTCACCAATTTGTTGACATCGTCCACGCAGGCCGTGTTCAGCGCGAAGTTTGCGCATAGCTGGGCGACCGAAAAACGAAGTCACGGTCTCTTTAAAAAGTCACAGTTTCACCGCAAGGGTGAAGCAATGAATGCGATAGCAAAAAATTGTAATGTTATACGAAGTGAGGCTGGCAGCTAACTCTTTTTGGATCCGATCTCACGCAACTCTAGAAAACGCTTGTTTAAGAGAATTCTCTTCGCGTTGAGAGCGCAGCACGTAGAAGGGTACACCGGCCCCCCCCGTTGTCGGCCGCCGAGAAGGGGAGATAACGCGCGCGCCCGCGCCCGCGCTCGTAAAATCGAACGTCGCCCCCCCCCCCCCCCCCGCCCGCTGTCGGCCGCCGAGAAGGGGAGATAACGCGCGCGCCCCCCGCTCGTAAAATCGAAGGTCGCTCGAAGACCCCCCCCCCCCCCTCGCGTCTTTTCACGCTCACGAACGACGGGCGGGGCCGGTTATATATATACATATACATATACGGCAAATGACGCCGACGCCGACGCCGACGGCGAAAACCAGCCGCGAGTGTCCATATAATTGCTATCGCAATAAAACCGACCAGGTAGGGATGTCGGCTCGGTGGTTGATGAACCATAGGTTGGCCAAATCCGTGAGGTAGAAGATGACGTGAGTCAGCTTCGCAGGGTCATCCCACTTGTTAATCGCGCTGGCACGTTCGTAGTCTGCCAGCCAGTCCTCGACATCATGATCTTCAGTGCCGCTGTAGACTGGAGGGTCGCCCAGATGAAAAAAATTACACCATCTCCCGCTAAAGGCAACCATGTGTAGATGTGAAGCAGCGGGCGCTAACGCTTACACTGCCGGCGGCGTTGACGCTGGCGCTCATCGCAGCGTTGCGCACGAGAGAAAACTGGGGAGGCGCAAAGCACGCAGTGATGGAGCGGTGTTTCCTACTGGAACATGCCAATCGCTGCTAATGGGCAATGAGAGACAGAAAACTCCGACTGGACACAGAGACCCGCAGTCCGCTTTTAGTCAACGCGCACGCTGCGAATTTTTATTGTTCAACAACGCACAGGAGAAATCTCCCACCGGCACCACCTTGGAGGTCAAGATCCACTGCCATATATACGGGGTGGCCAGTGAACAGTTGTGCAGCGCGAGCAGTCGGGTTTTTCAACCAAGAAACGCGCTAGCAGACGCTGCCTGCGTCGGCGTCGTGAGGCGAGAGAGGGGGGGGAGTGTAGGAGAGGAGAGAGAAGGGGGGATGCGCATGCGCAGTGGGAGTGTGGACGTCGCAGGCAGGTATGCCTATAGGAGAGAGGGGGGAGCGTAGGAGAGGAGAGAGAGGGGGGGAGCGCAAGAGGGGAGAGAGGAGGGGAGGCGCATGCGCAGTGAGGGTGTGGTTGCCGCGGGGAGGGATGCCTAGAGGAGAGAGAGGGGGGAGAGGAGGTTTTTTATTTTTATTTTTTTGAAAGGGTTTGCGCATGCGCAGTAAGGGTGGTCACGCCGGCACACCACCACCACCACCACCACCACCACCACCGGATTAAGCTTCGCCATAAGATGCTTCACATCTAAAAAACCAGAGCACATGACAGGCGGGGGGCGTGGAGGAGACTTGCGAGGGATGGACGCGCTCGTTCATTCTGGAATCAGATGGTAGCTTATGGCTGCGGAGCTCCAGGACGCGGAAGGGACCCAGCAGGACCCAGCACCTCCACCAAATGCAACAAGCGTGCTCGCCTACGAACACTTGTTATTATGCCTGACAAAGAGTCAGTCAACAGAGCTGGTTCAGGCAGAAACCCGGCAAGCACGAACCACACGAACGTCAACGTCTTCTTTCACGCTGGCACAGAGCTGCCACCGCTGTGCTCCGGTACAAAACAAACATTAATCTAACAATATTGTTGTTTTCATATCATTTCTAAGGAAATTTATTGTGCATTACTGGAGGGATTTATGCCGACTAATGCACATTATATATCAACATTTTTAATATCGAGTGCATTCACTATATTGCATGATTTAATCTCTCTGCCCAGGGATCACGCCTATGTGATGCAGTAAGAAAGGCCTACAACTAAACTAGGCTCTTTCAGTCGTGGTGCTGTCTTAAGCGTTCATAATCGGGAGTGCATATGCCCTCAATATCTTTAAGTTTTACTTGGTTTGCTAAATAATTTATTTATAAAATGTTCTTAACCTTCCAGTACACGTGTTTTCTTGTGTTGTGGTCTTTCATGCCAGTCAAATATGGTCAGCATATACTAATTTCCTAATTTTGGCTTTCATGCTTCTTGGATATGATTGGCACATACTAACATCCTAATTTTCTCCTTCACTAGTATTTGGTTGTGGGCTGTTTAAAATAACTGATAATGGAGCATTACATATCATAATGCGCCCCTTGAAGGTCTCTGTCTCAAGGAATTCCGGAACTATCTATTTACTTGTAATTCATCTGTAAAACTAAGCTGAACTTCCTAAAAGATGAACATGCATAGCTTACTAAAAAGTTCTTATCAAATCTCCCCAAGTTGAATTGTACTGTGCATAACATTCAATTTCTTTTTCAGTAGTCATTTGTCTAGTTTATTTATTGCTGCATGGTAATATTGTCTGCATCAAAACTCTCTACTGATGTCCTGTACAAACTCATGTTGGGGCAATGCTGTATCATAATTCATAATGATGGTGGCAACATAACGTTTATTTAAAAAATGTATGTGTGGAGTGCCAGGGAAAGTCATATAACCATAATTCCGCTCCAAATTTCTTACACATTATGCTTGAGAGTCTTCGAGTACATTTTTAGTATGATGGTCGAGCAGTACGTCGCACTTACTTTTCCTTGTAACCTGCTTCTAAAGAAAAACAATTTTGGCTGTCTCTTAAAAGTGGTTCAAACAGTGCGGCAGCAGCCAGAACCTGCACCTGGGGCATTTTAGCATGGAATGAACCTTAACTTTTTTTGTTGTCAATAGAAAGCATATCTAAAAAGAAATAGTGTTTAAGTAACAAGAGCAGGCTGAGGTTCTTTACTATTTTCGCTAAGACTTCGAGCCTTGAAGTAAATGGAAAATAGACTCGTTGCGAACAGGCGAGGTCAGAAAGGCAACCACCAGGTGTTGTATTCCTGCGCACCCCGGCTACGTTTTGATGTGGATGAAATGCAAATCCACCCGTGTACTCACATTTAGGTGCGAAGAAAGAACTACAGGTGGTCAAAATTGAACTCGAGTGCCCGCAATGGTGTGCTTTATAATCATATCATTTTTTGGCACATGAAACCCCAGAATTTATTTACTTTAAAACGCAAGAAAGGCAGGGAGCTTAACAAAATCAGAATATTCAGTGTGCTACCAGATGATGATGTTCATTATTTGCTTCTTTTCATTGCAGAACGCGTACCCTTCTTTGAACTTCAAGGGACAAAAGCCGCATGGTGCGGGAGAAATTTCCGCGCATTCTGAAGACTTTGCGGCAGACGTTCTTGGCACCATTGCTGGCATAGCGGCACTTATCCACGTCTACTATGCAATCGACGTGCAGTACGCACCACAGAAGAACACATTTGCTCTCAGGGAGCACTTCTGTAGCCTACCGTGCTCCTCTATGTCACCACAATTGAAGCACATTATATCCGCAATTCAGAAAGGTACTTGGAACCTTGTGCTTCCAAAAGAATCATGGCATCTGCCATTCCACTTTTTTTTAATGTTTCACCCAACATCTGCATTTTTGTTTTTCGATTGCAGTGCTAAGCATTCGTTAATGCTCACTTCGTATGTAATAATTCATTGCTCATATTTTTTGTGCAAGCTATACTTATGTGAGTTTAGGTGATGCATGCTCCTTGTATTTAGTTGTATTTAGTAAGATGCAGTTTTTATAGTACATGAAGTCAAATAACGTAAAGCATTGAGCTGGGACTAGTTGGTGTTGATTGACTGCTTCCATAATTGCTAGCGAGCACGCACAAAGACGACAAAGAAAGAAACAGGACAAGCGCTAGACTTCAACTGATTTTTTATTCGACGTGAAGGGCACAATACATTTGTTTGCGCACACGCAGGCGCCACGTCACAGACAAAGTTGATCCCCCCAAAAGAAAAGAAAAGAAAAAGGAAAAAGAAACAGAAAACCAAAAAAGAAAAAGGAAAGAAGAAAAAACGAAAGAGTCATTCTCCGCCGCCTATCGGTACCGCCAGTTCTCACGTGGTTTCTTCTTACACAGATAGCCCAGTTCTCTTTTTCACAACGCAATGGACGAAGTGCTGACACATGTGTCACCCGCCATGTGAACGTCGACAGCCTCTACTATTTACCTCTTCCTCTGTTCCCCGCCAACGTACATCACAGAAGTGGCGTCATATGCTGGGGTACAACCCTCGCACTTCTTGCAGTGCATCGCGAAAAAACCACTCCCTGCAAGCGATCGAACAGCCGTGCGATGCTCCCTGAGCCTGCAATTGACGCATCTGCCCGTCTGGCCGATGTACACCTTGCCACAAGCAAGTGGCAGTGTATACACGACTCCTGTCTTGCAAGCTGTGAACATTGATTGGTGTTTCTTAGCACACCGCGGCTTTTCAGGATCCGTCACAGCGGAACAGAGCCCCACCAGCTTATGAGGAGCCGTGAACAAGACACCAAGACCGCAATTTTCGCGCAACTTTTTTGAGCCGGTGCGAAATGCCGTGAATGTACGGGATTGAAACCCGTAGCATGCGTTTATCCGAGTCCACCTTGGCCACCTTCCCTCTAAGGCTAGCTTTTAGCTCCCTCAAGAGCGCTTCAGCAACCGAGATCACGGTTTGACGAGGGTAGTCCGCCTTGTGAAGACGTGCAAGTTGTCCACTTAAACTTGCCTGAACATCGTGCGGACAGGACTTCTGCAGGGCTGCACGCAGGCTTAACCAGCTTCGAATGGGTTGATGCGCAATTAGCGACCTCTTTTTTGGAACGTGGCTTGTACATCCAGCATATGCTCACACCCGTAAAGCAGATAGATAATTCTAAAAACTGGATAGTACCATTGACAGGCATTTCATGAGTGAAACGCAGTCCCCCCCGCGCACGCCTTAAAACTATCTAAAATTCTAAAAACAAAGCTTTCACTATTTCGTAAATTGTCAAGCTTAAGAATTAAAAGAAAATCATTACGTATCTAAAACACCGGACCACACTTTTGTCAAGTCGCTCAGCAATACGCTTGTCACACTGTGCTAAATAAATTTCACTAAGAACAGGGGCTAAACAAGACCTTATACAGATTCCATTACTTTGAATAAAGCTTTCTTCTCGGAAACGCACAACGGTTGCCTTGAGATAAACAGAAAGTAGCTCTAAAAAAGCAGCTCTTGGCAGCAGCGGCAGTAGTGCTTGCGCACTGGCTTACGCATTCCTCTTGCTTGTACAGAGTTCGAAACATCTGCTGGATCACCTGCACGTGTCGTCCAGCAGGCTATCTTGTCAAGCCAAGCAAGATCTTCACCGAAGGCCACCAAACGGTGCTGGCTTGCCCGGTATCGCTACTTAAAGGGAGCGTTCACCTAGCAACGGCCATTCTTGGCAGCAGCGGCAGTAGTGCTTGCGCACTGGCTTACGCATTCCTCTTCTTGTACAGGTTGGTTTCGACGGCTTATGTCGTTTTATTTATTATCCTAATTCTGTCGCTGTTGCCATGAAGTGCTTTTAGCTACCTATACCCGTGCTTTGTATCCACCGTACCTTGTTCAGTTTCGTAGTGTTACGATGCCGACCTGTGCTGAACTTGCTAAGAGAATTGATGAACTGGAGTCGAGGCTCGTCAGCGAATGTGATCGCATGACCGATCGCATCGTTGAAAAGATTGTTGTGAAAATGAAGACCGCTGGGGTTGATGTGCTAGAGCTAAAAAAGCACGTCGACAGCCTCGAGTCCAGTTTGAAATTCCTGAATGATTTGGTTGACAAAGTGAACAATGAGAAGGCCGCGCTTGTAGCCGAAAACAAAGCCCTTAAAGTTGAAAACTGTTCACTGTCCCGCAAGGTATCAGAGCTCGAACAGTATTCACGCGTGAACAACGTCGAGATGAGGGGTATTTCCTGCACACAGGGTGAAGACTGTGTCGCTGTATTGGAAACAGTTGCGAAGAAAATTGGATGTCCGGTCACCCCCTCTGATCGTGACGTTGTTCATCGAGTCTCTATTAAAGATAAGGGGAAGAAGAACTTTAATCGCGAGATTTTGTACACGACCAAAGAAGAATGATTTCATCAGCAAGGCACGAAAAGCAAGGCTCGGTCTGAATGACATTGACATATCTGACGGCAACTCCCCTGTTTTTGTCAACGACCACTTGACACCTCTGAATAAAGCACTTTTTCCAAGGCACTCGCATTAAAAAAAGCTAACAACTGGAAGCACCTCTGAACTGATAATTGCCAGATTTAGGCCAGAAAAACGAACGAGAGCCGTGTTTGTCGCATTGCTGATGAGTCTGACCTTTCTGTTTTCAACTAACAGCTTCTACTATGACACATACATTCGTCTACATCCACCATGGCTTCTTATCTGACACCGTCTGCGCTGAATCAGTTCATGTCGTGCGACTATCATTCAGTCATTCACTTTAATGCTAGAAGCATTCGCAAGCATTTTGACGACTTTCACAATCTTTTTTCTACACTTAACAACGCCTTTTCGATTATATGTGTCTCCGAAACATGGCTTGGTTATGATGATAAGGACCAATATTATTTTAATTCTTGTCTGAATACTCTCACCGAGTGACGAGTACTCACGGTGGTGAGGCCATCTTTGTTTCACCTACTTCTCCGCACGAACGTCGCCATGACCTTGAATTAAACATTCTCAACTGTGAATCGGTTTTTATCGAATTCGATTCTCCTACTTTTAACATAGACAGCAAGAACGTATTGGTCGGTTGCATTTACCGCTCGCCTTCTTCATCACTTTCTGAGTTTTGCAGTGCTCTTGATCATACCATAGAAAAAATATCGCATTCGAAGTGCAACGTGATAATATTAGGAGATATCATTATTAACCTCTTGGATACTACTTCACCTACTTCTGCTAATTATTCTAGTGTCTTTCATAGCTATGCGTACGAATGATTGATTACTCTCCCTACGTGATGTCCAACCAATAATGATGGCACCTTGATTGATCATGCCTTATCGAACTTATTTGATCAGCCGGACACTGGAATTGTTATTACTGATATTACCGATCATTACCCTATCGTGTTACGCTTCCATAATCAATCATCTTCAAGGAACACCACTTATTACAGATCTATACTTGATAAAGAAATGCTCATTGATAGCCTATCTAAAAATGACTGGTCGGAAGTTATATCATACAATGACCCTCAGCAATCTTTCTCACTGTTTTTAGCTACGCTTTCATCGTATTTCGACTCCCACACTCGCAAACAAAAATGCAGAAAAAAGATAGCATCACCACAGAACCCTTGGCTTACAGATGGCCTTCTGAAAGCTATGCGCTCTCGAGAAAACATGTATAAAAAACAAAAAAAAACAACCTTTCAATACTAAATTACGCTTTCCGCTCACGCTTTCCGCTCACTTGAGGACTGCGAAAAGAAACTATAACGAAGTAAAAATTGCTGAGTGCGGTAATAAAGCTAAGAAGAAATGGGAAATCATCAACACGTATCTTAACCGCAGCAACCAGAATGCTATATCGAGAATTGTTCTTGAAGACGTAGTATGCAGTAATCCGGTAGATATCTCTAATGCCTTTTGTGATGCTTTCTTTAATAGTGCCTCTGGTTCTGCTTCATGTAGTGAAATGTCTTTGAATCGCCTACCTCATTCCTTCTTCCTTTTCCCGACTACTCCTGATGAAGCTATTTCGACAATCAAGGCTCTTAAGGCCACGAGTGCTGGCCTTGATAATATAAAAGCTCACCATATTAAAGTCATTGCAGAACACATTGCTCACGCTCTTTCATCTATCATCAACCTCGTTTTTAAATCTGGTGTTTTTCCTCGCAAATTAAAACGCGGTCGCGTCATACCTGTTTTCAAGAAAGGCGATCGTACACTATTACAGAATTATAGACCCATTTGCATTCTCCCATTTTTGAGTAAAATTGTCAAAAAATAATCGAAAAGCGTATTTCAAATTATTTAAATAAATTCAGTATTCTTTCCCCAATAGTTTGGGTTTCGCCCAGGCTTTTCAACAAATCTAGCTCTTATAACACTTAAAGATTACCTTAAAAAGGCGATTGATCAAGGTGAATATGCAGCATCCGTATTCATAGACCTTTCTAAACCATTTGAGACTATTATTCACCCCATTCTTTATGCAAAACTCGAAGCTATTGGAATAACCGGTCCACCTTTGCTCCTTATCCGCAGTTATTTACAGGATAGAAAACAAATCGTCGATATATCTGGTTTTTATTCTAAAGAAGCAACTACTAACATAGGTGTACCACAGGGATCCATATTAGGTCCCCTACTCTTCTTAATTTATATTAATGACTTGCCGACTAGCCTTTCCTCATCTAATTGTATCCTATATGCCAGGGGTCTCAAACACGCGGCCCGCGGGCCGCATGCGGCCCGCGAGGCTCTCGGTTGCGGCCCGCACATAACTATGTTCGCGCCGCATTGTATTTATTTTAAGTATGTTTTATTTATTTATTATTGTATTTATTTTCTTTAAACAACTCATGCCTATGAGCTACATAGTCTTCGTGAGGGCATCCCATGTGTTGACCTTGTTTTTAAACGTAACCGTGAAAGAAAAAATTATATTTCTGAATCCGGCACTGAGATTTGAGTCAATGTTGGAGATCAGTATGTCGACATAATTTTGGAGTCCTGGGATAAAATCTTCTTCAGAAATGACTTGCATATGACATATGGGACAGTTTTCTTTCAAATGGCAACATTTGCTGGCAAACTGCTCGACACCCCCCCCCCCCCCCGCTTTTACCTTCTTCACTGCGCCGGCCCTTGAGGAACTAAATAGCCTGACTGCGGCCCGCTGGCTGAGGTGAGTTTGAGACCCCTGCTATATGCGGAAGACACGACGATCTTTAATTCTAACCGCTGCATATCTACGCTAAGAAGTAATCTAAATGAAGATCTTTTGAAAATATGTACGTGGTGTGAAAATAACAAGCTGCAAACTAACCATAGTAAGACCAATTTCATCATCTTTTCATCCCATCAGCGTTCCTTTATTCCTACTCAAAACATTTCTATCAACAGTCACATTATCTCTCCAGCTGATCATTGTACATTTTAAGGTGTTGAACTTGATAGCCATCTTAAATTTCATCTTCACGTGTCTAACGTAAAAAAGAAAATGGCCTACGGTATACGTGTTCTCATCAAAGCTTGATTACATTTCTCCTTTTCTACTCTCGTATCACTTTATTATGCTTTCGTTCATTCTCATCTTAACTACAACATTGAATCATGGGGCAACACGTACAATAGCCACCTGACGTCAATGCAAGCCATTCAAAACCGAGCAATTCGACTAATAACATTTTCATCTTATTGTATTAATGCAAATCAGTTATTGCATTCCCATAATATTTTAAGTGTGTCTAATCTGAATAAATTTGTCAATGCACTTAGTTGGGCCAGTTGGTTCTGCATGTCGATGAAGTGGATGCGCTTGAAAGACGAGGACGAGTCTCTTCTTCGTCCTCTTCTTTCAAGCGCATCCACTTCATCGACTGAATAAATTTAATCTCGCCATTTTTGTTTAGAGGGCACTACAGAATAACATTCCTGCATCCATCATACCGAAGTCATCCCTTGTTAACACCTAATTATACAAGATTTGCTTGCAACAATAACTTCATCTTACCCATCGTCCGCACAAACTACGGCAAGCAGTCGTTGCATTTTTCAGCACTTGCTTTCTGAAATTCACTACCATCCCCTTTAAAATTACTAAATGACCATAGATTTCGTTCCGAACTTAAACACTTTCTGTTAGACTCATCTAACTCCGGTTCTTGACTGCTCTAGTTCTTTTTTTTTCATAGTGTTTAGCTCTGTTTTTATTTTCCTTCATCTTGGTATCATTTTTCTATGATTTACATTATTTGCTTATTGTATTCTGTTTATTTGTTTGTTTTATTATCTTGCGTACTGCATTACTGTTTATTCTTTTGAAAATGTCCCCCGCCCTACGCTTCTTACTCTCATTAAATAAGCCACATTCCTTTACTTGTTCAATACTTTTTGTTAACGCTTTTTGTAGGTTTGTTTCTTGTTTGTTTCATATTAGCTATTGTGATTGTGGAGTCTCAATATTGCTATTTTGAGTATATTATTCACCAGGTTATAACGCACAGGAGGTCCCATTTCAGTTCGTAACTACGGGACCTTCTTCTGTATATTCTTATGATGTATTTCTTCTTCTTTTGTTTCACATGAAATAAATTATTCTGATTCTGATTCTGAAAATCAACAGCACCCCCCGTTTTCATCGTGATCACGAACTGCCTCTAAAAGACGGTCCTGCGGAATACTATAAAATAAATCTTCTACGTCAATGAAGAATGCAAAGTTTCCGTGTGGTTCTTCGTGTTGCTCAGTTAAAAAGTCTACAACCTCCTTGGAATTCGTGACACCAAACGGATCCGTCACTCTGAGTAGCCTGAGTTGTTTCTGCAGGTACCTAGACAGAACACCTTGCCAAGACCCTTGCTCAGTCACATAGCACGAAAATGTATATTTTCCTTGTGAGTTTTTGCCGAAAAAAATATTCTCAGGCTGTCTTCATCTGCAGCGTTAATCTGTTTCCTCAAAGACGGTTTGTTTAATTCTTCGCACATCGACAGGCATTCTTTCCTCGCCTTAGCTAAGTGTCCTTTAAAAGGAACAAAAGTCTTAGTAACCGCTTCTTTCGCTTTTTCCCGATACATGTCGTTCGGTACAAACACAAAGCCCCCCTTCCTAGTCAGCTGTTAACAAAGCATAATTTTTCTTCTTTACTTACTCGATAGTGCTACGCACCAACAAATCAGATGGATGGCCACTCCCCGCCACCGCCAAAACACAGTCCAGGCCCTGAGAGATACATCGCTGTTTTTCGTCAGGCTCAGCTCTATCGGCTATTTTTCTAATCATAGACACAAGACTTGCAGGCTCTTTCTTTGGCTTTACAGAGAACCTTAGGACCGCATCTCAATACATTTTCAACAAAATCTGACAATGACTCATTCACCAAAGGCTCATTCACCTTTAGTGTCATCACAGCGCACCTTTTGTTTCCTCCAGGGCAGTAGAACAGAGAGACACTGCTTCCAAAGGAACTCGGTACACGTTGCTGCTTCGCCAAACCAGCTCCGCGCCAAGGCAGCTCTTATAGACCGTCCGCGGCTATAGACCGTCCGCGGCTATAGCCGTCCGCGGCTCATGCAAGAAGGATGATAAAGATGCTACGGTCTGAACTCTCGAGACAGATCCGGTTCCAGCATGTGTGTTTGAGTGCGTACGCGTCGTCTCGTTCGGACTGTCCGTCTATAAGAGCTGCCTTGGCGCGGGGCTGGTTTCGCGAAGCAGCAACGCGTGCCGAGTTCCTTTGGAAAGCAGTGTCTCCCTGTTCCACTGTCCTGGAGGAAACAAAAGGTGCGCTGTGATGACACTAAAGCGGGGGGTGTCTTCTTTGGTGAATGAGCCATTGCCAGATTTTGTTGAAAATGTATTGAGATGCGGTCTTAAGTTCTGTGTAGAGCCAAAGAAAGAGCCTGCAAGTCTTGTGTCTATGGTTAGAAAAATAGCAGACAGAGCTGAGTCTGACGAAAAACAGCGATGTATCTCTCAGGGCCTGGACTGTGTTTTGGCGGTGGCGGGGAGGGGCCATCCATCTGATTTGTTGGTGCGTAGCACTATCGAGTAAGTAAATAAGAAAAATTATGCTTTGTTAACAGCTGACAAGGAAGGGGGGCTTTGTTTGTACCGAAAGACATATATCTGGAAAAAGCGAAAGAAGCGGTTACTAAGAATTTTGTTCCTTTTAAAGGACACTTAGCTAAGGCGAGGAAAGAATGCCTGTCGATGTGCGAAGAATTAAACAAACCGTCTTTGAGGAAACAGATTAACGCTGCAGATGAAGACAGCCTGAAAATATTTTTTTTCGGCAAAAAGAACTCACAAGGACAATATACCTTTGCGTGCTATAGTGACTGAGCAAGGGTCATGGCAAGGTGTTCTGTCTAGGTACCTGCAGAAACAACTGAAGCTACTCAGAGTGACGAATCCGTTTGGTGTCACGAATTCCAAGGAGGCTGTAGACTTTTTAACTGAGCAACACGAAGAACCACACGGAAACTTCGCATTCTCCATTGACGTAGATTTATTTTATAGTATTCCGCAGGACCGTCTTTTAGAGGCAGTTCGTGATCATGTTGAAAACAGGGGTGCTGTTGATTTTCAAAATGCCTGTGGCATGTCAGTTGATAACTTTTTACAGCTACTTTCTTTTTTATCTCAAAGCAACCATTGTGCGTTTCCGAGAAGAAAGCTTTATTCAATGTAATGGAATCTGCATAGGATCTTGTTTAGCCCCTGTTCTTAGTGAAATTTATTTGGCACAGTGTGACAAGCGTATTGCTGAGCGACTTGACAAAAGTGTGGTTCGGTGTTTTAGATACGTAGATGATTTTCTTTTCATTCTTAAGCTTGACAATTTACGGAATAGTGAAAGCTTTGTTTTTAGAATTTTAGGTATTTTTAAGGCGTGCGCGGGGGGGACTGCGTTTCACTCATGAAATGCCTGTCAATGGCACTATACATGATAATGGATGGAGCGCAGGCTAAAGACAAGGACAAAAGAGAGACACATTCGACACAAACACAGCGCTACTTTCAACAACGCTGTGTTTGTGTCGAATTTGTCTCTCTTTTGTCCTTGTCTTTAGCCTGCGCTCCATCCATTATCATGCAACAATACCAACAAGCCCAAATTGCCACCCTCATCGATGGCACTACACAGTTTTTAGAATTATCTATCTGCTTTACGGGTGTGAGCATATGCTGGATGTACAAGCCACGTTCCAAAAAGGAGGTCCTTAATTACGCATCAGCCCATTCGAAGCTGGTTAAGCGGGGAATTGTGACGAACAGCCTGCGTGAAGCCCTGCAGAAGTCCTGTCCGCACAATGTTCAGGCAAGTTTGAGTGGACAACTTGCACGTCCTCACAAGGCGGACTACCCTCGTTAAACCGTGATCTCGGTTGCTGAAGCGCTCTTGGGGGAACTAAAAGCTAGCGTTAGAAGGAAGGCGGCCAAGGTGGACTCGGACAAACTCATGCTACGGGTTTCAATCCCGTACATTCACGGCGTTTCCCACCGGCTCAAAAAGGTGGCGCGAAATTGCGGTCTTGGTGTCTTGTTCACGGCTCCTCATAAGCTGGTGGGGCTCTGTTCCGCTGTGACGGATCCTGAAAAGCCGCGGTGTGCTAAGAAACACCAATCAATGTTCACAGCTTGCAAGACAGGAGTCGTGTATACACTTCCACTTGTTTGTGGCAAGGTGTATATCGGCCAGACGGGCAGATGCGTCAATGACAGGCTCAGGGAGCATCGCACGGCTGTTCGATCGCTTGCAGGGAGTGGTTTTTTGGCGATGCACTGCAAGAAGTGCGAGGGTTGTACCCCAGCATATGACGCCACTTCTGTGATGTACGTTGGCGGGGAACAGAGGAAGAGGAAAATAGTAGAGGCTGTCGAAGTTCACAAGGCGGGTGACACGTGTGTCAGCACTTCGTCCCATTGCGTTGTCAAAAAGAGAACTGGACTATCTGTGTAAGAAGAAACCACGTGAGAACTGGCGGTACCGATAGGCGGCGGAGAATGACTCTTTCGTTTTTTCTTCTTCCCTTTTTCTTTTTTGGTTTTCTGTTTCTTTTTCCTTTTTCTTTTCTTTTCTTTTGGGGGGATCAACTTTGTCTGTGACGTGGCACCTGCGTGTGCGCAAAGAAATGTATTGTGCCCTTCACGTCGAATAAAAAATCAGTTGAAGTCTAGCGCTTGCCCTGTTTCTTTCTTTGTCGTCTTTGTGCCTGTTCGCTAGCAATTATGGAAGCAGTCAAATAACGTTGCCGGATTGTGCAGCAAGTTTGCATAGGTACTCGCTGTAAATAGTAAGCATTCACCGTGCCCGGATGAATGCTTTCTGTTTACAGTGAGAAACTTCCATGGAAGATTTTTAACTTCCAATTGCTACGTTCCTGCGTGTAGCAACGGGAACTACTAACCGCCATGGTAGTAAAGTTACTAGCTTAGCTTACTACCTTCTGGAATGTAGTAACTGTAGGTAGTAAATGACATGGTAGTAAGTTCACTACCTTGCCCTTTACTACTTGCAGTTACTAGTTAGGTAGTGAATGTTGTGACAGCCATTTACTACCTCAAAGTTAGTAACACTACCTTTTTTTAAGAGTGCGGGCCGCTAACAAGCCGATGGCGATGCGACAGCACATAAGTATAAATTAAACAACATGGCTGCCATGGCGGCATCCGGCGCGGGTAACTACTTCCGGCAGCGCGCCTAGATTGTAAACAAAGTTGGAGGCGCCCACGTAAGCGTAATGTTGTTAGCTTTCTGCGCAGTTTAAGTGTACAGCAGAGGCATTTGAGCGCATTTAGCTGACCCTACGCGGGTACATTACGTGCGGGAAACGTTGCATCGGTTTTCACTATTGCGGGACTGCAGTTCAGCAACGTTTCTTTGTTGCGAAATATGAAATGAATCCAATTCTTTGGGCGTTCGCAAGGGACAAGAAAATATTTCATAGTAGCGGGAATTCGGCTGTTGAGTGACTTCGTTATTGTGGGGTTCAACTGTACATTCAATTGCAGTCCTAATTAAGAAAAAATAGCAAATACTGACAAAGCTTTTATATATATAGGAGCGCTTCGTGACAGTGTTAGAGGTCTGGGGTCAGATTCAAATTCTTTATGCCACAATATTTCCTGCGACAGCAAAAGCGAAGAAATGCTTGAAGAGGAACATAAAGCTCCAGCTAAGCAGATCAACGTGGTTTCTGCCCATGTGTTGGCTCAGTGGATAGCAAGCAACCCTTATAATCATGCAATGAACATAACAAATAAAGGCGAACTAAGATTGCAGCGCTATGGGTTCCTGCAAAGGAATTTCATGAAAATAACACACTCATTACAAATTATTTCGAATAGGCTACGCAGAAAGAGTGTACATATTGCAACGCAGAAATAACATATCAATTAATACAGTGAATTCAGAGAAACCTTTCACTAACATAAATAACTTGCATTCGATTTAAGCATGACATAATGTTATTATATTCAAATATTAATTGAACAAGAAATATAACACAACTGTGTTAGCCCATAATGCCGGTGAAATCATTAAAAAGTGTAAAACCAGTAGAGCGCCTAGAATGAAGCTCTGAGGAAATCCTTGGAAATAAATTTCCTTTCAGAAAACGTCCGACCTGCTTACAATTTCATTCATGAATAAATGGAAAAAATTTAAACAAATAAGTGCTGGACCATTAATCCGAATAGATTACGGTCTAGTTTACCGATGCAATTTAGTAAAAAAAACGTAATGATTTAGTGCATCAAAGAAATTACTACAGTCTAAAAAGAACCAGACAACAAAGTATCGACGGTCAAGTGAATGCGTAATTTAATGAATTAACGTTAGCGTAGCCATGCTTACCGAACATCATGAACGAATGCCGAGCTCAGAAGGTTTCAGCAAGCAAAATTAATGTTGTTGATACAATTAAACAATAACCGTTCAACAACATTTTCAAAGGTAAAAAAATTCACCATCTCCCGCTAAAGGGAAGCATGTGTGGATGCGAAGCAGCGGAGAGATGGATAGCTTGAGCGGGAATTTTATTGAAAGGATAAATGAGAATGTATAAGAGAAGACGGAGAATGTGGTGGTTGCGTGTTTATTTAGGGAACGTGTGCGATTCCTTGCGTCGGTGCACGGGGCGCTTTGAAGACGACGGCCTTGTGATCGGTGCAGTGTAGCGTCAGGGGTTGCTTTTGAAGAGTTTTCATAGTGAAGTTTGCGAAGATGAGGTCTATGCACGTTCCCCTTATGGTTGTCGTCGGAAATGCGTCGCAACGAGTACACGTCTATCATGTGGTGGACGAGCCAGTCGTTCGTGGCTATATCCACGTTGAAGTCACCCACAAGCACGAAGGGCGTGTGGCTGTATGTACTGTGCCATTGCCTTCTCTAGGTAACGTTCGACGTTCTCTCTGGAGTAGAGAATGGGGGTGAGTGTAGGAGAGGATAGGGGAGGGTACGCGCATGCGCTGTAGGGGGGTGTGGGACGCCGGGGCCGCTCCGTAGAGTAGAGGATTCCTAGAGGAGAGAAAGGGGTTGAGCGTAGGAGAGAGAGGGGGGAGGGGACGCGCATGCGCTGTGGTGGTGTGGGACGCGGGAAGGAGGGACGGACTAAGCCCCCTTCAAACACATGCAAGCAAGATCAAGGAATGCGGTCAACCTGGGCGACAGACACCACCAGCCTAGCCATTGCTAAGCAGCCTCTCTGTGCTCTCGGCCATGACTCTGGTGACTGTAGTAGTGGTTGACGGCCTTCATATTACCAGAGTGTTTTGGTTCGCATAATGGTGCTTCCCTACTTCATGAAAGTGGCCGGACGCGGGACGCGGGACAGGGGTACGGGGGACGCGGGACGCGGTACGCGGTACGCGGGACGCGGGAGGGACGGACAGATCCCCGAGCATAAGATGCTTCGCATCTAAAACATGCGAGTTATAGATAATCGCTTGAGCTTTGTCACCTTTTTTTTTGCTGTGGAGACAACACATGGCTTATACGCGCTGCCAGGAACTGGACAACGTGACCACAGAAAAAGATACACACAAGGTGATTGTGAGGCACTCATTTATGAACACACGCGTCTCATTTTCGAAGATTATCACACACACAAGAGCGGCGAGGCCATGTGTAAGCCTGCCCTCCTTCCGAAGGAATTCTTGTCCCATTGTTCGCCTCATTGCGTCTGCGCAGGCTCAATCTTGAGTTTTCTGTTGTTTCGTTGTGTTGTGATTAAGTATGTATATATGCTGACTGAAGGAATAAATACATGTGGTTGTTAGTCAGCGCCGTGCTCCCGTGTGCTTTCTTGTCCCGTCTTCTTAGAGTTGTTTTTCACTCGTAATCATCAACCAACAAGCCCAAATGCGTACACTACCTTAATAAATTTGTGGATTGCACATTTGGTGTCGTTTACTGCATTCCACTATCTTGTGACAAGAAATACATCGGCCAGACGGACCGGGGTCTTACCATGCGGCTTAAGAACATAACTACGCATGTTTATTGCCAACAAACCCTGGTAACTTGGCCCCGCACTGCGCTGCGTGCAAATGTAAGCCATCTTTCTCGGGCACAAAAGTGTTGAAGCACGCACTGGTCAAACGGAAAAACAAATTATTGAGGCTCTTTTTTATTGATACAAGTAACGGTTGCGTTACCTTACCACCGGGCATCCTATCTAAAAAATTGATTTTGTAAAGGCTGCTATGATAACTTAGATATGACGCTTTGCAAGTGCCTCATGGAGGTTGACGTGTTCCCTTCTCTTTTTTTTTTACTTTCGCTGTTCGTTTGGTCTTTCTTTTCTTTTCTTGGGTCATACATAAGGATGTGTGTGGCACAAAAATAAAGGTTGCTAGTACGCGCATCACCCTATGTGTGTCTTTTTCTGTGGTCGCATTGTCAAGTTCCTGGCAGAGCGAATAAACCATGCATTCACACCCACTAGCAGCCATAGCAGCTTTACTTATCATGACAATTTTCAGGTATCTAAGAAATGTACCGGAATTCAACATATACTTAACTAAATTAGTGATAGCATCAGAAGCTCTTGTCGCACCTCTTACATGCAATGCGCCTGAGTGGTGTCTGTAGGAATCTAAAGAATGAATGATTGCATTTGTTTATGAAAGTTGAAAACGGCGTCTACAAGAACATTGCCACCAAGCAACCCCCCTCTTCTAAGTGAGCATACTCATCCCAAAGGACGAGCTATAGCAGTGCATTTTTTTTCAGGCTTTATCCGTTGGAAGAAATTCGGTTTATTTAACCGTTAAATTTTCGGTTTCTATTCTCTAGTAGGATAGGTTTGGCGACAGCTAGTCGTGGAAAATTTTTTGATATGCTGCTGACGGTGCAGGCGCTCCGGTTGTAGACTTCCATAGAGAGGTCGAAAAATGCCCATCCAACACGGCGGTACACCTTGTCGTCCAAGTCGATCACGAACTTGCGAATCTGCGTTCACCCAGAAAGCACGTATGCACATGAAGCAATATTTTTTACGCAGCAGCATACATTTTTTTTCTTGCTTTATCACGCTTGCCCTTCAACAATTAGCCTGAAATATACCCCCCACTAGCGGGAGTGGTACATCTATATACTCCAGAACACAGCGAGTGCAGTGTGTGCTGTCATAATCTGGCAGCACGTCGCGCCATCTGTCGCAAGCGCGGCGAAGCAACACCCTGAGCTGCCATGCTAGCAGACGCTCCGCAATTCAAACGCGAAACTTTCCAACCCGAGTCCAGTTGTAAGCATGTTTCGCGTTTTTCCTCTCCTGTAAATTTGTGCTGTTTTCTTGTGAAACGTCGAGAAGATGTCTACAGCACGTGCATTGCAGACTGCGGAGGCAACTTTTTTAGGTACGTACTATCGCGATGGAAAAAAAACGCGAACAGCGGGAAGCGTCGAACTCCAACATGCCTTGCCTGCCGCTGGGCAAAATGTGCTTTCAACCGGCGTCACCGTAGCGCTGCAATCCCGCTCCGGCTTGCGCTCATGCTCCGCAAGTGTTGGTCACTTGCCAGTCATGCCTGGCACTCGGAACACACAAGCGGTGCGAAAGTGCCAGCCAGAACTAGATCTTATAGTGCTACGGTGAAGCCGCCTGAAAGCACAGATTCGCCTAGCGACAAGGCATGTCGCAGTTAGACTTTTTCGAAAGGTTTCCACTGTTCGCGTTTCTTTGCATCGCGATAGTACGCCGTTACATTTTTACTAAATATGCGCGGCGTGTGCATGCACGCGTGAGTCGTAATATCCTTCTACAGTCGAACCCACTTATAACAATATTCAAATGCCACAAAAATTTCGTTGTTATAACCGCTAACTGCTATGAAGAGGTTGCACGAAAAAAGTTAAATAGCGATACGGTAGGTTGTACAGAGAAAACTGATATTGAATGAAGTATGCCAACAGACATCGCTGATAAGGATGAGAAAGCTGCCGATTTTTCGGACATGCTTGAAAATTCAGATGCTTTCGCGGGATCAGTACAAGCCCCAATGAGCCAATATATGACAACGTCCGAAGTTTCGGACGCTGTAACTCTTCGAAGTCTAAACTTTTTACTCAAATTGGATGTCCAAAAGAGTGTTAACAGTAGCCACCGCCGCTTCCGCGCCGTTAGCGGATATCAAAAGTGTACTTTGTCGCAGTGTCGTAACGCTATGCGGTGAATCCCAAGGGGCGCTTGGGGACGTTGTGCTTGTGGGCGGGGGTTCAGCAGCTTGAATTTTTCTTTTTCTTCTTTCTTTTCAAGGATTTCGCGCTTCATTGCCTGTGGACACGGACACCCAACAGCCTGAATTCATTGTTATAACCGATAACGCGGCATGCGGGCATTGCTATAAGCGGGCTATTTCACCTTGGAAGACATGTAACAGCTGGCGGTGCACCTGCTTGCTATTGTTATAAACAATATATTGTTAAAACAGGTATCGTTATAAGTGGGTTCGACTGTATTGGCATGCGGCCTGCGAAAGACTACGGCAATGATTTGGTGCCGCTAACTACAGGCATAGTGCACGCAAATTACGCAACGTGCAACGTTTGCGATTTCTATAAAAAATGGGTGTGCCATAAATTGGCAAGCAATACAACTTTGTATTATAAACAATTGACCTCAAGTCAGTCATTAAAAAGTTAATTAACGGATATTTGTAAATTAGTCGCAACAGCGTCATGTTAACCGCGGCAAAGTAATTCCGCCTCTACGTCGAGTTCGATCGTGTGCGAAAATGACAGAAGCCTTACTGACAAAATTTTAGTTAAGAATCTGTATTGGTTAAAAAAAAACACCCTGTATAATGAGGAAGACAGAGTACCGCACTCGCGCCTAGCGAGCTCGAAGACGAGGAAGGCGAAGTGTGGCAGTATATAACTGGCCGCCCAACGATTCTCTGTTCTCGTTATTACAGTGGCGCAGTCCAAAAGCTTTGGTGAACCCAAGCTTCTAGCTTGACGCAGCGCATCTTTCTGAAGAATGCCGTCTAGCTTCCTCGGTCATGGAACTAGGAACTCGAGCACCAACGAAAGTATACATCCCCAACCGGTGGACAGCGACCAGGCCACCTCGGTGGTTCCAGGTGACTACTTGACCGGACGTTGTGCTACTTCGGGCCAAGAATGCGCACAGGCTCTTCTCGCCTGGGGACGTCGCTCACGCTTCCCATGGTTAATATGCCACGTCCAAGACTCTACCATCATTAGAGCAGCCAAGGAACGCCGTCCACACTTCCTTGGCCGTGGATTTCGACGCCGTGAGTGCTGCGCCTGACGCACACCCCGCGAACGCGATTGCTGGTGCATCGGGCGCCTCACCATACAGTGCATGGCTCGGAGCGCTTGCGTGCGCTAAGGCAACTTTCGCAAAAGATCGACCGCTTCGCCGACGTTGGGCTCCGGGTTCCAACCGGCCGCTTTGCCATGTCCGGCTCTTTCGAAATCACACGTCTCATGTCAGAACAACAATATTCTGGAGGAATTCTTGGTAATCCGCATCAATGTGCTAAGCTTTACACATCTATGACTCTGCAAGCTCCGCCTAACTTTTGCGCGAATATGCCTACGACCGCTACTTACAGGGTTTTTTAAATGCGAAGCATTTCTTAGCGAACATCGGCGACTTTGAGCGTATCTATCTATCTATCTATCTATCTATCTATCTATCTATCTATCTATCTATCTATCTATCTATCTATCTATCTATCTATCTATCTATCTATCTATCTATCTATCTATCTATCTATCTATCTATCTATCTATCTATCTATCTATCTATCTATCTATCTATCTATCTATCTATCTATCTATCTATCTATCTATCTATCTAGCCGCCTACGACTATGTGCTCTCCTGGCCGTATCGTTAATGGAATTTATACCAAATTGGTATGGCATAACATGACTGTATGCCGAACATGAATGACTGGTCATATCATGATAATCATGAATAACTTGTCATGAAAAGTATGATTTACACGCCATGGCCATAGTGCTCCTGACGCGGTTTTCTTAACTTGATATATCCAAAAATTGGCACGATGAGACATTTCTGCATGAGCAACATAAATGACAGGTGGTAATATGAAAATCATGACCTGCATGTCATGTACAACATGATTTACATGCCACGCTCATGGCGCGCTGACGGCCGTTTCTCTTGCTTGATATACACCAAATTTGGTATTGAGTGACGTGATTGTATGACGAGCATAGATGACGAGTGGTAATATAGAAATGATGACATGTCATGTGCAACATGACTTGCATGCCACGCTTATGACTAGAGGCCGGATTTTTAGGCACTAAAAAGCTCGTTTTAGGCGCCAAAACTAAGCAGGCAAAACAACGTTTTAGGAGTCCAAAATCGTAAATATAGGCAGAATAAACTTTCGCATAAATGCTAATAATTTCAAACGAAGACGTGCGCGATCTCTATCTACGACAGGAAAACAAAAGTGTTATTGCCTAAATAGCACAAAAGGCGCCAACATTTGAACATAACCGTACAATTCTGCTTTGTCTCACGCTGTTCGCAGAACATGGTCTCTCCCGTGTTCTGCATGGTGAGTCGAGTGTCCACTGTCGAATCAACACACCCCCCAAGAATATTTCTTTTCGGCATGACTAAAAAAGGCACAGCATGAGCAGATAGCCAGATCGCTAATGGTGCATTCAGATGACGGACCAAATCCGGATGTGGAGGCGCGGACGGCGAGTCACGTGACCTCACATCAGCGATTCTTCTCATCCGTGCCTCGTCAGCGTGGCTCGCGGACGGATGGGCCCAACCTGTTTCTCACATCGGGATTCAGGCGGCGGAACACAGCAGCTTTAGCGGGCAAATAAGCTGGCAACCAGTACACTTTTCTTCTGCTCGAGCCGTACGGCTGTTCTTGTTTATTTCGGCTCTGCTGCCGCTTAGTTCAGGTTATTTCTGGGGCCGTATTCCAAAGCGATCACGTTTGAGATATCTATGACTTTTAATGCGCGCCCATTGGCGGTAATGTTATCGCTTTAATCATTGCACACGCTGATTCTACGGCAGGCTAAGTGGCGGAGTCACCGATAGCGGTAGTCTCAGAACACGGCCCATGTTTGAACACTAGTCAAGATGCGAGCCTAGAGAAGGAAACATGTTCAGCAGTGCAATGCGCACTGACGGTACCTGTTATCCGCAAAAGAACAAAAACTGCCGATATCGGTGCATCACTGTGTTTTCTCTTCGTACGCGGTGCCCCACGTGCAACAGCAGCGAGGTCAGTCTTCGGCGGCTCTCTGTTGAGCAGGTTTTTCTTCCCATCCAGCCATTCCGCCAACAACACCGTTTTTACCGAAACAAATTACAGTCATCGACAATGCTCGACGCTCGTCGAAGCACGGCACGCTTCGCGTTCTGTAGGCCTCCATGTTGAATACTCCCAAACCAGTCTGCTGGCAGCGGCCGCAGGTTAGCGCAGAAGCTGCGGTGGAGGGTAATCCGGCTGTTCTCTCCTAGGACACCGGCCATCGTGTGGATGCGCCTGCAGGCGGATCATCAGCGGATTAGCCGTCCGCGTCTACGACAAATCCGCATTCGGTCCGTCGCCTGAATGCGCCATAAGAGACCAAAAGGGGGAGATTTCTCCTATTGGCCTTGTCGAATAGCGTAGAGCCAATTTCTTCCCCGGCAGCGAAACACTGGCGTAGCCAGGGAGGAAGGGGATCCTCCTTGTTCACCCCCTCCCTCAAACTTTTCAGTCTTGCATGTGTATATCTGCACGCACTCATACAAATGCACGATCGAACATACCTAAAGTATGGTTGAAACGCGACTCCTTCCGAAAAGAATGACTGGCTAGCTACTGCAGTGAACACCTTACAAAGTAAATTGCAAATGAAAGAAAAGTCTGGAGCACATAACATTTTTCTTTCTATTTTTTTGCTTTCCACTGACGGCTCTCCGTGGTCAGATTCACCTGGCATTCGTCAACCGCAAGCGTCATGTCAGTGCGGTGGCGAATGCTCGCTGGCGCGTCCCCCCTTCACTGCTGCTAGCAGTTGTTTCCGGGAGTTGGCTGGACTAAAGGGCTAGGTTCAACCCCATAGTTCCCAACCATCAATGTTGCGCGGTAACATGAATAACAGCCTCGAACTGCACCCGGGAGCGAAACTTGAGGCTTAAATAGTGTTCATAGAAGCGTGAATTTTGTAAATAGGCATTTATAAGCATCTAGGCACTAACGCCAAGAATAGGCATTTATAAGCACTATAAAAACACTATAAAAGACCTTCTTAACATCTAATTCATGCTTATATATCAAATTGGTGCGATAGGAGTGCAAGGAACAAAATAGGATTTTGCCTAAAATCTGGTCTCTACTCATGACACTCTCGGGGCCGTTTCGCTAGCTTGCTATACACTAAATTTGGTATTGAGTGACGTGACTGTATGACGAGCATAAGGAACAAGTGGTATAATAGAAATCATGACATGTCATGTGCACCATGACTTGCATGCCGCGCTCATCGCGCGCTCACGACCGTTTAGCTAGCTTGATATACACCTAAATTGGAATTGCGGGATGTGACTGCATGCCGAACATAAATGACAGGTCCTAAGATGTAAATCATGTTATGCATATTATGTACAGCATGATTTGCTCCTTGCTGGCTGCTTCGCATTACATTGATTCCCACAGTGCGTGGGATCTGCCGGTTTTCTTTTTTCCGATGCAGTTTGAAGCAGTAGCGTGGCCCTCTCCTAGAATGCTTGGCCTTTATTATTTGGTTCTACCGGAACAGTTCTTCCATGGAGAAAACTACCGACGCCAGCACCGCATTTTTAGTGGCATGGACTCTTTCGCACAGTCACCTTCATATTTTCCAAGTCTTGGTTCATATAGACTGTACACTGCCTGTAGCTCATACCCGCCGTCCACGGGCCGATAAATGCGGTATTGCGGGTGCCTCACGCCACTAGTGGAAATATTTTATGACCTATGCAACAGGCAAGTCACGCTATTCATACCATGACCTGCGCACTGTACATCCATGTCCCTCTATGCCAGGGGTCTTAAACACGCGGCCCGCGGGCCGCATGCGGCCCGCGAGGCTCTCAGTTGCGGCCCGCGGCCAGCACATGACTGTCTTCGCCCCACTTTTTTTTTTAAATTGTCTTATTTAAGTATGTTCGTGAGCTACACAGGCCTGACTGGTTTAAAGCGTTGTCTCTGTGAGGCATCCCGTGTGTTCACCTTGTTCTAAAAAATAACCGTGAAACAGAAATGTAAAATTTTATTTCATGATCGACGTCAAGATTTGAGTCATTTTGGAATCCATATGGACATGTAGTTGGAATCCTGGCACCAAATCTCCTTCAGAAATGGCGTGCATATGAGATATGGGACAGTTTTCTTTCAAATGGCAGCGTTTGCTAGAAAATTGTAATATCCCCCCCCCTCCCCCCCGGTTACTGCCACGGCCCTTGCAGGACTAAATTGCGTGACTGCGGCCGGCTAGCTGAGGTGAGTTTGAGACCCCTGCTCTATGCGAATTGTGGCATATACCAAAGGTAAAGAGACGCCCAAAAAGGCGCCAAGACTTAGGCGGCTAGATAGATAGATAGATAGATAGATAGATAGATAGATAGATAGATAGATAGATAGATAGATAGATAGATAGATAGATAGATAGATAGATAGATAGATAGATAGATAGATAGATAGATAGATAGATAGATAGATAGATAGATAGATAGATAGATAGATAGATAGATAGATAGATAGATAGATAGATAGATAGATAGATAGATAGATAGATAGATAGATAGATAGATAGATAGATAGAAACGGTCAAACTCTTTTTTCGCTAAGAAATGCTTCGCATTTAAGGGGCCCTGCAACACTTTTTGAGCATGGTCAGAAAACGCTGCCGATCGGTATAGTCGAGGCTCCCGAGAACACGCGAGCCAAACATTATAGTGCAGCACGCGGCCTGGAATTCACAATAAATTCTCAAAGTCAGCGAAAAATTGCTTTCTCTTCTCTCGAAAAATGACGCTGCAAGCTAAGAAATCACTCGTCACCGCCATTGTATTAGCCATTGGCTGATTTGAGCATAGCACGCTCGGTCGTAACTGGGGCGGCCGCGGGAGGCCGCGACTTGTCCACGCGTGCGCGCGCGCGATCGTGCTAAAAAGCTGCGTGTTCGAAGAAAAAAAAAGAGAAAAAGTGTTCAAGGTCTTCTTCCCCCGTGCCATCCCTCCCTGCTTAGCTTTCAGCGCTTTCGTCGGGACGAGAGAAGAGAGAATGCAAGTGCAGCGTGCGACAAATCTTTGTAACTCCGCTAGTACTGGAAGGATTCTAAATTTTTGCGGCGGTGAATTCGTGAGGCAATAAGCTCC
The DNA here is from genome assembly GCA_030522465.1 of Rhipicephalus appendiculatus. Classification (NCBI taxonomy): domain Eukaryota; kingdom Metazoa; phylum Arthropoda; class Arachnida; order Ixodida; family Ixodidae; genus Rhipicephalus; species Rhipicephalus appendiculatus. Next base: position 23,527 of record JALIZH010030769.1, on the reverse strand, counting down.
TTTAGTGAATCCATTCCATGGCTACTTGGAAAAGTGTTGCAGGGCCCTTTCATACACGCGCACATGCAACGCTGGGAAGGGATGTACTCTATCACACAGAAAGATATCCGGAACAAGCAACTCACCTTCTTTTCGATAGTATCTGGCGTCTCAAAGCTGAACAGCATGGTCCCATCGAAGCCCACAGTGGTCATCGAATCTTCATCCACTTCCTCGTTGGGGACTTTTTGGAAGCAGTACTCGTAGAAGAACTGTGGGTTGCTGCTCAAGCACTTCTCGCCGAACTGGATGGGTTTCTGCACGACTGTCTTCATTTCAAACAGCACGAAAGTCAACGTCGAAGACAGCGCCACCTCGATCGTCTTCTCGCCCTTGAGGCCGAACTCCAAGAACTTGAGCATGTGCTCCTGGTGAGCCGGAGGTAAGAAGTGTGTGGATTGCTCTCACCTTCTTCATAAATATTTGTGCCGTTATATGACAAGAACTTCACACTTTTAACTGATACACAGTTCAAAATGCTTTCCGCTAAGATGTTAAGAACCTCTGAGTTGACTGCGCTTCGTATTACCTCCAACTTTTACTAACGGTAAGTTTTCTTTTCGTGAACTTGCTGCTCGCATCACGTACCCGTAATGATATCACGGATTACATCGCGCGGTTAGTCCGTACTATGGCCGAAGTATTTCTGAGGCAATTCGTGGAATACTTAGGGGCTTTTGTCCGCACAGTGGCTCATAATAATCATCTTTAAATTGAATTTAGCCAAGGCCTACGTCTCTTACACGTGCTTTACCGCAGTTAAGACAAACACATTACCTAGCTGAAATTCTATACTCGGCGACAACTTATCTTGACATTGGAGTGAAGGCTACGGAGGCGGGGCTTCCGCACATTCGTGTTGCTCCACAAGTAGTTCGGCAGCTTGCGACTGATTTCGGCTTTGCTCGCTCGCATCGTTAACGCGTTTAGAAAAACACATACTTGAAAATTATGAATGGGAGAAACATTTCGATTACTCAGTGTACATTTTAGTGTCCTATTACGAGTATATTTTTCTTGGAGAACTAAACAGCGCGTATTAGGCCGCACAGTGACGTCACGGACGCCATGTTTCCTTGGAAAACGGGTGGGCTGAAAAGGTGGTGCTGTCTAAGAAATGGAAAGAAAAGGAAAGCATTCTTGCTAGGTGAACGATAACTGTATTTTGCCTGCAACTTCCCGCAACTGTTTAAGTCTCGTAATAAATAAAGCAGTATTTATTTCAGCAAGGCAAATGAGAACATTATCAATAAACTTCAGTACTATTTTTCTGGCGCGGAAGCAGACATGCGCTTTGGTTCTGTAGCTTCCACAGTGCTGTCAAGGAAAGCTGTCGCTGAGTATAGTTTGGAGGCTGAGATCCCGGTCTGTAATCATTTTATTGCGATAGCAATTATATGGACAGTCTCGACGGGTTTTTGCCGTCACCGTTGCCGTCGCCGCCGCCGTCCCTTCGCGTATGAAGTCCAAATTGATAGATCCCTCAGCGCATCGTACGTTCTACCCGCGGGTAACAGCACGGGAGCGGGAGCGACAGACGCGGCTGAAGCGGACATCAAACGAGCCGGCCCATCTCCGTCCCTCTGAGGCGTATCCGATAAGATCCCCCCGCCTGTTCAACCAGCCGGGGAATGCTCAAGAAGAGAGGAAGCGCCCCGCGTGTCTTTAACAAGCGCGGAAAAACGCAAGGGGAGGGGGTCTCTCATGCAGCCATGCGACCTTTGGTTTTACGAGCGCGGTCGTCGCTTGCGCACGCGTTATCTCGAAATCTCAGCAGCCGACAGCGGGTGACTCGCTCCTACGTGCTCCGCTCTCAACGCGAGGAGATTGTGTCCCTGGAGCGGCCGTATGCCTTTTAAACCAGCATTTTGTAGAGTTGCGTGAGATCGGGTCCAAAAGAGTTAGCTGCCAGCCTCACTTCGAATAACATGAGAACTTGTTGCTATGGCATTCATTGCTTCACCCTTGCGGTGAAACTGTGACTTTTTGGTGTCCATGGCCTCGCAATATAGTTAAGTGTAGACGTACTGCACGAAACTCTGCTACATACACAAAGGTCGCATTGAGCACTCAGGTTTTCATTTAAAAGCTACGACGGATTGAAAACAGCTAAAAATTGACACATAATGCATCGTTGATGTGAATAAAGAAATTATTTATCATTTCTTCTTCTTCTTCTTCTTCTTCTTCTTCTTCTTCTTCTTCTTATTATTATTATTATTATTATTATTATTAGATATTGAAAGACAGTACACAAGCAAAGTGAATTATGGAACATAACTAACAAAATTTGGTTATGCTGCCAAGTATATACTGAGCAAAACATGAGCAAGCGAATTTTTGTAAATTTTTAAGAGCTAGATATGATGTAATTGACCCCGCGATGCTATTTTTCTTGATCTCCCCCTGTTTTGAAGGCTTGGCGGAGGAGCGGCGACAGGTACCATTCACCGGAAGCCGTTTTTAGGATCCTTACACCCAGTTCAGAAACTCAGCGTGAAGACTCCAGCTTTCCTAATCGGGCAGCGCATTCTGTAGATGACTCTTTCTCAATTAGTACCGTTGCGACTCCTATTGCGCATGGCAGCTGTTACATCTGCAGGTCTCTTTCACGGATAGCAGCGAGCGCTTCCAGGGTGACCCTCCACCGTCCTCGCATCGTAAAAAGATCTCCTTGGCTTTGCAGCTGAGGATGTCGAGTACTCGCTTGATCAGTACGCCATGATCATAAGCTGAAGTGCGCGAGCAAACTTCCCCAGGTGTTTTTTTGCGCAAGACTACAACGCTCGCGCTTGGCAAAGCAAGGATGCTATGTTCCAAACAATGAACAATTTTTGGTATCAGATCCTCGTAGCATTTTCCAGCTCGGAGTGACAGAATCACACGAAAGAACTTTATTGAAGCCGGCGTTGAGAAATGAAACGAAAGCGTCGCCATGCCTGCATAGGATATGGCCCGTCCATTTCGCCGATCTGATCGCGATATGAGCAAGCCGAAGACAGTGCATCAACTCGCGTGGGTAATTAACACCCCCCAAGAGCATGTCACTGCAAAATCACGTGAACACAACACTGGCGCTTCCATGAGACATATCGCGTGAATATCAGTTTGAAAACCGTGACAAGATCGACAAAACAAACAACATAACTCTAGTACACGCATATAGCGAAAAAATAATAATAAAATAACAAAAAAAATAGCTTCCATGAGACAAGATGCATTACTAACAGTTTCAAGGGGTACGAAGATCGGCAACACAAAGTAAAGAAAACAGCATTCTACAGAAGCATCACAACTGAATACTGCAGAGTGATCACCTTAGAGACATCTTTCCTGATCCCCCCACGTGTGGTATATCGCACATCGAGGAACTTACGCAACTCACTAACATCGTCAAAGATTACCCCCGCTACTGGTTCTGGTTGTCATCCTTGCAACAAACCCCGTTGCAAGGTATGCAATCACAAGACCAACAGAACTCTTGTTAAGAGCACAGCTTCAAACTTTCATCTCAAAATGAAGGCGATTTTGACTGTGGCTCAAGCAACGTTATGTACATGCTCGAATGCTCTGTGTGCAAAATTCAATATATCGGGCAAGACAGGCCGATCTTTCAACATCAGAGCATGGGAGCATTTTTTTATTGCAGAAAACAATTCTGGAGGGCATCTTGCAGATCACTGCAACGAGTGTAAATGCACTCGACACTTTGATCAAGCGACCTTTGTAAAGCGTGCAAAAATAAAGACAGAACAAGAAATAATAGAGGCAGCTTACATCAGGAAATCTGGTATCAAGTGTGTCAGTACGGCAAGTGTTTAAGTGACAAAGAGATGCAGTTTTTGTATGCCAACACATGCTGCATCTAGAGCAGTTGATAACATGTGCGCATGAAAAAGAGGGCTTCATACTTTTCAATAAAACAGTTGGAAGTCAGCGCCAGTCTATGTCGTTCATGTGTCTTCTGTTGTCTTCGTTTCTTTGCGCTGCACGTACTCAGTATATGTCAAGAAACCCCTTTTCGACTGCGTTTTAATAACCACAAGTCACATGCCACAAGCCTACCCAATCTACCTCTGTCCAGGCACGTCAATATTCCTGGTCACGCTAACTAACAGCCACTATACCAGGAATCAGGTTTCCCTTCACACCATGACAGAGAAATTCGCGAGTCATTCCTCATACACAAGTTCAACGCCGTCTCATCTGGCATAAATGAAAATCCAGGCAAGCTGACATTTCTTTCAACGTAGTTCTAGCATCATCACAGTTTAATCGTAGTCACATGTACACGCACATTTTCGCTACACGTTTTCGTTGAATCGCTTTTCTTTACTTTGTGTTGTCGATCTTCGTAACCCTTGAAACTGTTAGTAATGCATCTTGTCTCATTCAAGCAATTTTTTTTCTTTATTATTTTCTTTTTTTTTGCTATATGCGTTTAATAGCATTATGTTGTTTGTTTTGTCGATCTTATCACAGTTTTCAAACCTATATTCACGCGATATGTCTCATGGAAGCGCCACTGTTGTGTTTACGTGATTTTGCAGTGATATGCTCTTGTCAGCGTGTAATAATCGCCATGCTGCAGTGAATATTGTGCGATACTGATAGCTCACGTCTTAGGGGCCCCTTATATGCCGTGTCTACTTATGAAGAGCGCATTTCTGTATCGTTTTTTCCCTGTGATGAAGGCCGGTCCCCGGCTGAAACGTCGGAAAAATAAAAAAGTTTTCGTTCTGACCATGCTCTGCTTCATAGTCTATAATATATATATATATATATATATATATATATATATATATATATATATATATATATATATATATATATATAAAGGAAAGAAGTGTGAACTTGAGGGCTCGTTTGCTTTGTTAAACACATCAATAATGAGAACTAACAGACAATGATGCCAAGGAAAGTATAGGGGACGTTATTAGAAGTAATTGTAATGTAAATGTGAATAAAGAAAAGTGGACGAAAAGATAACTTGCCACCGGCAGGGTCCGCACCTACGCCCTTCGAATAACGCGTCCGATGCTCTACCACTGAGCTACGGTGGCGGTCATCCCTCCGTCCACTTTATAGCATATATATGTGCATTTTTTAAACGTGGGAGCGTCAGTCAGCGCCGCCTGTTGCCATTACGGCGAGTGTGGAACACTCTTTTTGCCTGTAGGCGTCACGTAGCACGTGATCTTATTACGAGCTGGCAGCTGACTAATAATCCCTCGCATACCACCTGAAGGGAACAAGTCTGCCAGAACGAGACCCTCGCTATGAACGAAGGAAAGAAGTGTGAACTAAAGGGCTCGTTTGCTTTGTTAAACACATCATTAATGAGAACTAACAGACAATGATGCCAAGGAAAGTATAGGGGACGTTATTAGAAGTAATTGTAATGTAAATGTGAAGAAAGAAAAGTGGACTAAAAGATAACTTGCCACCGGCAGGATATATATGGGAGCATACTTGTGCTTTAACATGTCTCAACTCACGCTTAAAAGGGGCAACGACATCAAAACGAGGTATACACATTACAACACGAATGTATACAGAATCCCCTTATATCATTTTCAGTTCTTTGAGGGAGGCCGTAAGAAGATCAAGTTGTACTGATTTACGGTTGTTTAATAGTGCAGGAATTGTGTAGTGAACCATTTGTTTTCCGTAGTTTGAACGCGGTGTTGGTACTAACCAATTCTCTCAGTGTCTGGTACGGTAATTTCGAGGCTTTTCGTTGAAGTTGAGCAAGATTACGTAGGCTGTTAATGTTTAGATAGTTTTCTTGTTTGTATATATAACTCAAGCGATATTTATGCAGATTATGTGCGGGGATCACGACTGCATTGTTAAAGAAAGCTATTGTCGATGCTGTGTGGGAAGCGTTGTATGCGTGGCGGATACATTTCTTTTGTAACAGGAAAATACATAAAGTGGTGGAAAAACAGTCCCAGGGAAGGAAATTCCTCCAGACATTATCACCAGAACATCAAATGCTGAGCAGCTCGTATGTTCAGAATTGTGTTGGCATGGACCTTCGTGGCTACTTAAAGGCACCGAAACTGGCCACAGAATGTTAGAGTAACTTCGTACCTATCGACCAAAGAGGACAGAGAACCAGGCCACACAGAAGTGCACGAAGCACTGATTACGCTAACTACGACATCCCAGTTAACGCAACCAATTATTCCTGTCGCTAATTACAGTTCCATCACTCGTTTACACCGGACCACTGGGTCTTGCGATTCATCAGCAAGTTGAAGCATGAGAGTAGTGCAACAGGATTTCTCACATCCCATGATATAGCTGGCGCTGAGATGTACTGGTTGCGCCAAGTCCAAGCAGAAGCCTTTTCGGAAGAGATAATGGCAATTCGAAGAGGCGAGCAGCCCTCCGTGACGTCACATCTGCGCAATACGGGGATTTTCCTGACGACATCACAATTCTACACATGACAGGACGCCGTCACTACAGTCAAAAACATTATTCTGAGTGGCACGCAGTCATTCCTCCGAAAAAGCCTCGTTACTCGGAACTCATAGTTTCTCAGCCCCATCGCACTCTCTTACACGCTGCTGTACGAGACACGCTCGTCGACTTAGCGGAACAATTTTGGATTCTACAAACACGACAGCTAGTCAAGAATGTAACCGAAAGGTGCGTAGTGTGTCATCGTCTACAGGCAAAACCATTTCAGGAACAAACCCCTCATTTACCTCCCGACAGTGCAAATGCAGCCGAACCATGTGACGTGGTGGGATTTGACTTCGAAGGACCGCTATTAATCAAGGTCGCACGATTGTTCAAGAAAGTGTACATTGCACTCTTCACCAGCGCGGTCGTAAGAGCTATTCAGCTCGAGCTGGTTGAAGACGTGTCTGCTTCCTGCTTTCTGCGCGCCTTTCGCCGCTTCGTGTCCCGAAGAGGACCTCCTGCAACCGTATACTCCGATAACGCTCTCACCTTGAAACGAAGCAAGAAAGAAATGCTCAACCACTGGAAGAGCATACGGTTGGAAGGAGTCGCGAATACTTTTGCAAACAGCAAGATTGAGCGGAAGTTCATCGCCGAGCGAGCACCGTGGTGGGGAGGATTCAATGAGCGTCTAGTCAGATCCGTCAAGCTAGCCTTGAAGAAAACCGTCGCACAGCATGCATAGCCTCACGAAGGACGAACTTGTCATGACTCTGCCGGAAGTTGCAGCCGTGCTAACCTGCAGGCCAATCACGTGCGTTTGCAGTGACGTCCGAGATCCGGAACGCCTCGCACCAGCGCATTTCCTCACAAGAAAGCGGCTGGTCTCGATTCCAAGCCGGAAGTCGTCTCAGCTGCCCTCAGTGTCATCCATAGCTCGGCAAAACTTGTGGAGCTCACTCAGACTCACTCATGAAATATATTTTGCATTAAGAGCTCACTCGCACTCAGACTCACGAAAATTTTCCTGAGCCGGACTCCCTCGGACTCACACTCACGAAAATTTTCAGCAACCGGACTCAGACTCACCAAAACATTACTCACCCAGACTCACTCAGACTCACGGCTAGATCTGAGTCTGAGTGAGTCCGAGTGAGTCGACTCATGAGTGAGTTCACCGATGTATGGTGTCATCACACTAACTGAACCAATTATGGAAGCACAGACAGGGCAATCTAGAAGACTTCTGGCAATGATGGGCGAAAGAATACCTTCAAGAACTACGTTCATCCAGTCAGCACAAGCCAACTGTGGAAGTGAACACTGGAGACGTTGTACGTCTTGAAGACAGCCTACAACCGCGCCAACTGTGGAAGCCAGAGGGACTAAAGTCCACGCTGGTCGCGATGAAAAAAATAAGATTATGTACTATCAGACTTGCAAACGAAACGCATCTGTAACGACCTACAAAGTTGCTTTACCCTTTGGAAGTTCGCCAGCTTTCATGCACTTTTCTTTGCGCGGGGCAGGGTTGTTGCAACTTCCGAGGAAGAGGAAGTTGCCGCGTTCTCGCGCGGCTCGATGCCTCGAGACACGTTTTGTTTTGCCTGCTTGACCAGATGATCAAGGACGAGTTTTCTACAGCATCAAAGCCTTTAAGTTCTTTACCAAAGGCGTTTGTCTCTTCAAGCTATACAGCGCGAAATAAACGGGTGCAAAACGGGTACAGACGCACACACAACTCTGTGTGGGCATCGATCTTTCTTATCCTCCTATAATTCACGCTGTCTTTGCTTTGTAATGGATTAACAACACACCCAAGCTCCTACACAAAATTCTGCATTGTTTTAGGCGTAACAAAGCTAGTGAAAAGTGACCACTGGTCCTGTAATTTCTAGGTCCTGTAAGCGTCCTAAAATCAATGTCCGAATGTCCACATTCAGTTGTCAAAGGGACTTGTGTATTAAAGTTAAAAAGGTCTATGATCCAGTGGATGTCCTTTGGGTGCATTACAGAGGTTAATGGACGACCGCTGGAAAACTGAATATTCAAGTTGTAGTGTCCCCTGGATGTTCGCCAGACAAAAATGTGCCGTCTGGATGGTATACGGGTATGTGCCACACGTGTCTGGAGGAAAGTTGCTTAGCTACAGATGACTGAGGCGCAAAAAACATCTCGTGAAAAAGGGAGGAGCAAAGAGCAGCGCCGACTACCAACTGTTTAATGACAGTCTAAGAAACGCACAGGAAAAAAAAAAGAAGACATTTCCACGCATGCGTGAACAGCCAACAGATGACGTACAGCGACATGGTGAAGACGACAAGCTATCAAGAAAGCGCATTTCTGTCGAATACAACATTATGGATGTGTCACTGATACAATTAGACCTTTACTTTTTGATAAAGAATGCTTCCAAGAGCTCTCTAGCTGTTTGTTTGCTGCTCTTGCCGAGAGTCAACGCTTGCGCGAAGCATGGTTCACATCCGCAGGCGTTGAAGTGCGCAGGAAGTTGCGCATGATATCTTTTGCCTAAGCTGTTAAGCATGCTGCCTCAGTCTATCATTAATGCAAAGTCCCGTTTGTCCGATGTAGGACTTGCTGCAGCTTAGGGGTATCTCATATACCCCTAAGCTGCGGTAAGTTTTTTGCGCCTCAGTCATCTGTACCTAAGCAAGTTAAGCACCAACTCGCCCAAAAAAAAGTCCTTCTGGAGGAAAGGGTTTGACGATGTACGCCTAGGGATTTCTATTCATGTCATGACCAGCCAGACATATTCAGCAATCGCTCTTATCCTACCATACTAATTTTGGTCTAGCCCAAGTGAAAGAGGCAATCACGAGAGCACCCAGACGTAGGCGGCTAGATAGATAGATACGTAGATAGAAACGCTCTAATTGCCTGCAGCTCGCTAAGAAATGCTTCGCATTAAAAAACAGACATATTAGGTTTCAAGCGTGAGTTTCTTTTTTTTGAAAATTGGGGATGATAGAATGTCATTCACTTTGCAGATAGCCATGCAGATTGAGTTCAGTAACGAAGAAATAAGGTCTGTTAGCGTTGCCTACCGTAGCTGGTCCGAATCCTCTCATTGTAATTGGTGCTTTTTCTCAAGCTACACGCTTGTCGTTTCCAGAGTAAGCATCCTCAATAGTAACTGCGTTCGATATGATGTGATTGTAGATGAGTGTGGCTAGCTTTTCATTAAATCTATTTTCAAATTTTAAGAGGCCGTACTTATGAAAAAGCGGAGCAGCAGTTGTTCGACGCAGAACAATTTGAATTGTACGTATCGTTATTTTTCGCAGTCTGTGAATACCAACTATATGTGTTTGTGTTGTCGAGCCCCAGATTCAAGAAGCAGTAATGTATGCGCGAATAAACTAAAGTGCAGTAAAGCAATTTCGTCGCCCAAAGAAGTAATAAGCCCGCCATTGTCCCAACTACAACAATGGCCCACGGTACATATATGTACGAAGTTTATCTATGTGATTGGACCAGTTCAAAGCTTCGTGGAAAATGATGCCTACGCGCTTTTGAGCCTGAACGAGCTAAATCAAAACTCCTCGAAATGTAAGCTCCCTATTACGGAGAATAGAACGGCTTCGAGGTAGAAAAATAGTATGCAGTAAAACCTCGGTGATACGAATCTCACGGGACCACCAAAAATATTTGTATCATCCGAAATTCGTATCACCCGAAAGCATAGAAAATTAGCTTGCGACAAAAGAACGCTGGCGTACATTTTCATTTATTGCTTTTCAGGACCGCAGCAGCGTCAGGAAGAACTCTGAATGATTGTCAGTTAAGTTTTTAGATGCCGGCAATCACACCAGTACTTAGACCTCTGCGCCGGCCCCAAAACCGCCAGTGGCGGCGCGTCAACGGCGCGGGGTTCATCAGATCGGCGGCGGCGCGGCGTGCGGTGGGGGAGGGGTAAAAAATTGAAGATTCAAGAGTTGGGGAGAGAATTCTGTCCCTTGAATTTTGAAGCAAAAAAAAACAAAAAGGTTTCTCCGAAAGGGTGAAGCTGTGAATGCGATAGCAACATGTAATGTTATAACGAACTAAAGGCTATCACCTAGCTCTTTTTCATCCCATCTCACGAAACTGCAATACGCTGGTGTATGGGAATACGGCCGCTCCTGGGAAGGAAGCGGGTTTCGTGCAGTTTGTCGTATCAATGGTCACAGCACGAAGTGGTGAGACCACAGCGCGTAGAAGGGTATACGAGCCGTTTGCTTATGCCTGCCGAGATAGCGCGCGTGCCAGAGTTCGTGACCGCGCCCTTACAGTCAAAGTTCACAGTTGCGGCTCGATCCACGCAGCCCCTCCACACCGGCGTTCCTTCATACTCATTCGTCCAGCAAAATAAGGACAGGGCGCTTCTTTTCTGGCTAGAGGAGAAATCTACGGCAGGCCTCGCACGCGGAGTGATGTTATCGCATGCGCCCTCCGTGCGACCAAGATGGGCAGCTTGTTTCATCTATGTTTCAGCCGTGTTCCTTGCTAGCGCTCGCGAGCTTCTACTGGCGGGCACTGCATAAGATGCGCGTACAGAAGTTATCGATTTGAACTTCATACGAAACATGACGGCGACGATGAAAACCTCTACAGAGGGTCCATACAATTGTTATCACATTAAAAAAAATGTACAAAAATCGTGGAAGCGGAATGACCTGTTTTCTGGAGAGCTGCATCGTCTTACGCTGTAAAGAGTTTCTCCGTTGGAAGAATCAAGTAATCCGGTGCCTCTTCCCAGTTTCGTTCTCGCCTTGACTACAATTTTTACAGGCGATATCTCCTAGACACTTATTTCTTCATAAAGCACGTGCATAATGTTAGCGCTGAGCGTTGAGCCTATCAGGATTTCGAGCTTGTCGGCTACACAGTTATCTCCGCTCGCGCAATCGGAAACTCACAAAATGGAGCGAAGTCAGTTCATCATGCTCGATAATCATGCGAGATGAGGAAAAACGGGTGGGCGAATGCATGGCAAAGCGAGGTAGGAGACAATTAATAACTGATATCTAAATCTAAACAAATAGACAAAATAAAAGACGCGAATGTACTTATAACGGAACCTATTGGCATAGCTGACGTATTGAATGAATACTTCCATTCTGTATTCTCTCCAGCCGAAAGCGGCGTCCAGTCATTTGGGCCATCAGATTTTGATGACAACTTTATATCTGTAGAAGGTGTTTTTTCTCTCATATTGAACCTTAAAGAGATCTTCAGGCGGCCCAGACAACATTCCCAATGCTTTTTTGCGCCGGTATGCGGAGCCTGTGTCATACATTCTGACTGCGATTTTTCGTTCCTGTTTGAAGCTAGCTATCATTACCAGATGATTGGCGTGTCGCCCGGGTAGTGGCAGTTCAGAAAAAAGGAGACCGCTTAAAAAATGCAAACTACCGCCCAATATCCCTGACGTCATCCAGCTGCAAAATGCTTGAACACATACTCGTACATTTCATAACCGAATTTCTTGAACGTAATAAGCTGCAATCTGATCACCAAGCATGGATTTCGTAAAAACCTTTCAACACTCACACAGCTTACTACCACTATTCACGAGGTCGCTTTAACCCTCGATATGGCTGGTCAGATTGATTTAATCTTTTTAGACTTTAGCAAAGCTTTTGACCGTGTATCCCACAGTAAACTTCTAAACAAACTTCATAGATTTGGCCTACCAATCTTTCATCTTAAATTGGATAAAACAGTACTTATCCAACCGAACTCAGTTTGTTGATGTTGATGGATACTCATCCACGCGCTTGCCAGTTACGTTTGGTGTGCCTCAAGGAAGCGTCTTGGGACCAATTCTTTTTCTCATGTATGTGAACGATATAACCGCAGCTGTGTGTCCTGATGTCCAAATTAGGCTGTTTGCCGATGATTGTTTGATTTTCAAAACGGTAACATGCCAAAATGACCAAATTTCTTTAAACACTAGTCTAGCGAAAATCCACGAATGGTGCACAACATGGTCAATGTCCTTGAATTCCGATAAAACTGTACTGCTACGCGTAAGCAATAAAAAGACAACCCCTATTATATACGTATAAAATTAGTACTGACACCGTCGCAGAAGCCACGGAGTACAACTATTTGGGATTGACGATCTCCAACAAACTCACATGGTCCTCCCACATCGAAAATATCTGTACAGCAGCTACCCGCAAACTTGGCGTACTTAGGCACAGACTGAAAAATGCGCCCCCCCCGATGCAAAGCTTCTCGCCTACAACACTTATGTTTTGCCTAAAGTTGAATACGCGAGCGTAGTTTGGGATCCCCACTACAAAAAAGATAAGCATAGGCTTGAGATGGTACAGAGGCCGGGCAGTACGCTTCATATTTAACAAATATAAGAGAACAGATTCTCCGTCATCTTTATTGCTGGCAAATAAGATTCCAACCTTAGAGCAGCGCAGGAAAATATCAAGACTTAAATTTTTATTCTTGCTTTACCACAACAGACTGAATGTGAATGCGCGTGCATTTATTCAACCATTTTTGTCACGCACGTCGAGAAATCGACATGCACATAATTTACTTCCTTATCAAACGCGCACTAATCTTTTTAAGTACTCTTTTTTTCCACGAACCATTTCTGACTGGAATTCACTGCCTGAAAATATTGTTTCTTTAGAATCTACAAGTGCATTTGAAAGTGCGCTACTTACTGATTTAGAAATGCAGTAAACCACTGAATGTTCATGTGAGTTTTCTTTTTTTCTTTTCTCTTTCACTTACCGTAAAATGAGGTTACTTTGTGACTGCAGCGGGGTTACTTTGTGACACGCGCTCGGTTTTCTGTACTTCAAATCTCGCGCCACGACCAGGCGCCGCCGAAAAACTATCAGCCACCCAACAAGCTCGCCTGACATGCCGTGCCACTTAGCAACAGCCGGCCAATGTTCCCACGCTCCGGAGCCACTCTAGACTCTGACATGTTCAATGGTGTTTTAGCGTGCATTGTTGAAGCAACGTAAACTTTGTGCGCTCGACCCGTCTGCACGAGAAAAACAGAGAAAACAGGTATTTACTTGTGATTGTTAATATGTAGGCTAAAATAAACTGTAATATAAATTTAATCAAGTCACGTCTGTTGAAGTTTATAGAAAGGAAACTGAAATGTTGATACTTCGCGGGGTAACTATGTGACACGCCAATTGTAACAAAGTTAGCCCACTCTGCTTTTAATTTAAATTATATGCTGTTTTGTTGAAAGGAGGAAGATGCTCAACGTCCCAACGGGGGAAAAGCGTATCAGTTGCCGATGTAGAAGAAGCGAGCAAGACAGGAAAACCGACAAACAGAAAGAAGGGCAGCTCTTCCTCCGGTATCAGAGCTAGACGACCTAGGAAGAGGTCTTCTCTTGACGACAGCCCAGAAGAAAGCAGTGACGGCGATTGTACATAACGCAAATAGACTTTTGATGGGGTTACATTTTGCGAGCCCTTTTTTTCCCAATTATATCCAGCCAAAAACAACGTTGTCACAAAGTTGCCCCACACGACGGGGCAACTTTGTGACAGCTTTTAACCTGAATACAGTCGTTTGTAATAAAAATGCGGATTTGTAGAACATACCGTCGTGTGAGGGAATGTTTCAGCAACGTTATGGCACTATTCATTCGCCTTTATGTTGATAATTGTTGAGTGACAGAATGAAAACGTACGAAAATTGTCACAAAGTAACACCATTTTACGGTATGTATTTCGTCATTTTTTTTTCCACTACGTGTTTTTTTTTTTTTGTTTGATGCAGTGTTACTTCATAATTTGTAAATACTGCATTTACGCACATGACGTATTCCGAGAAGAGTTCCTTTTTTTGTTTACTTTTATACTTCTTATAGTATGCGTCACTCCCCTATGAACTGTATTATTTTGTTATCTTGACAGACTGCGCTGAGTTTTATGTAATACTTCTAGATATGCCGATAGGTTGCTTTGTTTCCCTTTGCTGTGAGCTTGTGTGCATTACGGCTACATTTGTGTTTGTAAATTTGCAACTGTATAGTTTCCCACCTGCATGGTCCTTCGCGACCGCAGTATACTGTAAATAAATAAAATAAATAAAAAAATTTTCTCGTATCTGAACCAATGGAAAGTATGCGCTCTAATCATGTCACGTGAATCACCATTCCGGTGTCACGAAGGGCGCAAAAAAAAAAAAAAGAGAGAGAGAAACGCGAAGAGAATAATGCGCTCGATTTTGTATTTTCAGGGGCTGTTATGGGGCCCTCATAAAGACAGGGAGCGCAAACACGGACACAAGAGAGTAGTCAAGACACCGCAAACGCCGCCGCTAACTAAAAAATTGTAAAGCGGCGAAAAAGAAGGTAGACAAAAAAGATATTAAAGGGGCCCTGCAACACTTTTCCAAGTAGCCATGGAATGGATTCACTAAAGGAGCTTATTGCCTCACGAATTCATTGCCGCAAAAATTTTTGGAATCCGTCCAGTACGAGTGGAGTTACAAACATTTCTCGCACGCTGCAATTGCATTCTCTCTTCCCTCGTCCCGTCGAAAGCGCTGGAAGCTAAGCAGGGGGGGGATGGCACGGGGAAAGAAAATACGTCACGCGCGCCTCGTGATCTTGAGCGCTTTTTCTCTTTCTTTTTTTGTTCGAATACGCGAATTTTTTTGCGATCGCGCGTGGACAAGTCGCGGCCTCCCGCGGCGGCCTCTGTAACTACCGAGCGCGCCATGCTCAAATCAGCCAATGGCTGATACAAAAAAATCTCTCGTCGGTGACGAGCGATTTTTGGGTACGCAACGTCATTAGTCGAGAGAAGAGAAAGCAATTTCTGGATGACTTTGGGAATTTATTGTGAATTCCACGCCGCGTGCTGCGCTATAATATTTGGCTCGCGTGTTCTCGAGAGCCTGGACTACCGATCGGCAGCGTTTTCTGAGCATGCTCAAAAAGTGTTGCAGGGCCCCTTTAAGGCAGCTTCGCACTAGTGGTGCCAAACCTAAAGGAAGTGCGGAGTTGGGCAGCCATCTTTGTTTCTCCTCAATTTTCTTTGTTTCCTCTTCACTTTCTTTCTTGTTCTCTGTTTCCGTTTTTTCTGTCTTTATTTCTATTAATTTCTCCCTCTCTCTCTTTATCTATTTTTCTTTGCCTTTCTTGCTCTATTTTTCTTCCTATTTTCTCTTTCTATTTCTTGCTCGCTTTCTCTTTTTCCTTTCTTTTTTTACGTGTTAGCCTGTGTTACGCCAAGTGACGATACCATACGAGAGCCGGGACCCCTAAAGTGCTCCGCACTTAACATCGTCAAGGCGCTCGAAGAACAAAAGGGCGAAGACTTCTTGGCGCGAGCGCGCGCTCAATATGCTACAGATGGCTATGTTATATGTGGTTTTGCCTGCGTTTCGCAAAGTTACGACAGCATACAATGACAGTAGATGACAGCCCGAACCCCTATAGTGCTCCGCACTTAAAATACTTATCTGCGCATTGCCAGGCAAGAGGCGATACCCATCAGTCAGTTGCGCGTGATGGTCCACGGGAGAGATAACTGGTGGGTGTCAGTGTTTTCACGTCGTGTCGTTTTAACATGAATAGTCACCAACTAGCTCAGCAATCGGTTATTCAAAATTTTTCGTTGCCCTTATTTCTCTATTCATTTATTGGCTTACTCGAGTAAAAATGAATGGAGAAAATGCATTAACCCATCGATATATATTACTTATCTATATTATTTATCTATGCACGATGTAGTAGGTCCAAGACTACACGATTAAGCTATCCAGCGAGTTCTGTCGTCACTCTTTAAGGCTGGTGGACGCGGCAACGTTGAGGTCAGGCAATACCGTTGAGACATTTGGAGGAGAGAAAGATACGAGAACTTCCGGGTAGCTATTCTCTTTGTGTCCATCTAAAGGAGATGTCCACAGTTCATTTCGGCACAGCGCATTCAGTTGCTCGAAGAAGCGGTGAACCGTGATGTTTGCTCCTGACCACGTCGATGCACCGAACCCGGCAGCGCATTCCAACCGTAAAAAGTGGACGAAATTTACAGAAATAGGAACTTGTAGAGTCTGAACTTGCATATGAATCTGTCCCAGATGTTTGAGAACAATGCACGGAATGCGTACCGACCTTCACAGGTGTGTTAAACGGGCGGCCGCATTCAACCTAATTCGATGGCTTACGCGATCAGAATTTGTACACGGCCTCCGAGATGTACGCCCAAAAGCGGATGACTGAGCGCTGCGTACGTTGCGTTGAAGCGCACTCCGTCCCTTTCATTAGTGTCGAGAGTTGTGAAAGTTTCGTGACATCAAAATGACGTTGCGGAAGAAGACCCAGAAACAGGGAGCGCGCCGGTCGCCGAACTCCGGCCAATCAGCTGTGGCCGAAATGGACAGTCCACTAGGGGGGACACACTGAGAGTAACTCCGCAGCCATAAAAAAATGGAACGGGAGCATGCTGGGAACTGTGACCAGAGCATGGAGCACGAGGGGGGAGCGGCGTCAAAGAAGGTTGGTTTGTGACGCTAGGCGCACGCTCTCGTGAATTTTCGTTTTTTTTTTTTTCCATGAGCTCACCAAGAAAAGGGGAAAGGCATGGAGAATATTTTGACACGAGTCATAGGACATAGCGGCTTCAGAAGAGGTTTGCTTATAGATGCTAGGCGTGCACTCTCCTATTTTTCCCCCCTCTGTGGTTGATGTGCGTTCCGTTCCTTTAATTTGAGTCGAGAGTTGTGAAAACTTTCGGTTCTTACGTGGAAGAGTAAGAACCGCGCGCTGCTGGCCGAGTTCCCACCAATCAGCGGCGGCTGAAATGGAGTCAATTACATGGACGCATCGAGAAGAGCTACCCCGGTACGTGATGTATTTTATGTCCGGATTCTCCGTTAGGAATAAAATAAAGGACTAACGGCGGCGCGCCGCAGTTCTTGTTCGGCGGCGGCGGCGGCGTGGGCATTCACGAGACTCCGGCGGCGGCGCGAGCGGCGTGAGCAAAAACAGGTGGCGGCGGCGGCGCGGCGGCGCACAGCTCTACCAGTACTCGTAAATATACGGCCCGTACGCGCGTGTTTAATAAAGGAACTAGATGCGTTGTGACCCGCGACAGCAGTAGCCCCTTCTAAATTTTAATATGCTTTCTCGCGTGACACTGGAGTACTGCGGTGAAAGTAACAAAAGAAGTGCTTAGTCGCGATAGGTCAAGGCCACAAAATTCCAGAACAATGGTCCTGTTATGATTTTGTTATCACGGAGGTGTTGATAATGTTCTTTTTTTTTGGAGGTTTACGGCCGTGCCCGCCGCATGTTGACGTTATGAGGCCTGACTCTTTCGCCAAGAGCGTCCTTGCCTTCTTTCGGTTCTCGTCCACCTCTCATATGATGCACGAGGCAGGCACGTGTAAACACAGTACAACGACAGCAGCCCGCCTCGAGGTGTTAGAAAAAAAAAGGCATGGCGCCAGTGCCCTCCGCAATCTAAACGCGAAGGCACACGGCGGCACATTCGAGCCTCAAAGACTCGCGCACACAATTTCGGAGGCCCTGACGCATCTCTGAAGGTTTATTCTGACAGTAAGAAAAGTATTTTCTTACACCGTCATTCTGACGATTTGGCGGTGCGGCGCGCATGCCGGCGCTTAGGCTCCCGCGCTCGCACGTGCTTGGCGCGTCTTCCGCGACAGCGCGGACAGTACTTCTTCGCACCTGGACGGTAGCGGTACGTTCGCATCAAACGTCGCCGGGTGAAAATCGGTTCGCAACAACCGTACCCCATTAGATTGCAGGCCAATGGGCCTTGGCACGGACCAAAGAAAAATTCGTATCACCCCGAAATTCGTATGAGCTGTAATCGTATCACCGAGGTTTCACTGTACTTCATTTTCTTACTAATTCTAAGTGATTTGTTTTCAGCCATAGAGACATATTCTTAAGCCAAGTGTTTGCTTGTTTGTCTAGACTTGATTTATTTTGACCGGGAAAAAATACATGAGTGTCGTCTGCGTATAATACAATGTCAAAGAAAACACACGAAGGAATGGGTGGGAGGGTAAGCTGTGAAATAAAATATCACAACAACTTTGTTCCCTGTAAATGTGGCGTAGTATATCAGGTCCGGAAACGATCAGCAACACACAAAGCGGAGAGAGCTCCTCCTCGGCAGCCGAACTAAGTAGCGCCAACTTGGTCTCTCCACCTCTGCCTCCTCTCCTGGCGGCTGCAGATGCGCCTCTAGCGTGTCCGGCAGGAAACTACAGATTTTTTCCGGGTGTAGTAAAAAAACATTGCTGATCCCTCCGTCATAGAATCGGTATAACACGAAAGTGAGACGTGTACTCACAGAAATGGTGCTTATTGTTCAGTGATATATGAGAGCTTGTAGAATGTGTATTGGTGTTTGGCAGCTATAGGATCGTTTGACGTGGACACACCCACGTTGAGGCCTAGTGGCACATCTCCATCGCGACGACTACAGCTCATGATCATGATTTAAGCGTTGTGGTAGCTGAAAACTTTTAACGTATACCTGGACACAGCGTATAGCGAATCCCGCGCAAAGATAACAAGAAGCACACACTAACCACTGGCACTCGATATGGGCGTCTTCAAAGCGTCGTCTATTAAGGAGTGAAAGGGCACGGTGTGGGCTTCTGAGTAATAGGGTAACCTACGCCTGCGCTCATGCATACACTACCACAGTGCGCTTCAGCAACGCGGTAGGCAGGGGTTCATAGCTGGAGCCGCGAACGCGTGTGGGCGTTCCACATCCCGCTGAGCTCTGTCTTGCTCGACCAAGGCACGACATTCGCCTGTCTATGTCGTTGCCTTGGTGCAGTGCTTACTACAGCAGTTTTATTAGTCGGTGCAATCTCAACCGAAGTAGTCGGAGGCGAAACACCATTGGTACACGCGGACGCTGTACGACTCCGACAACCATGCCGACAACGAGCTGTCACACGCTAACACGAAGCGAAAGGCAAAAAAACATAACTGCGTCGGCGACTCCCCGATGTTAGCGGGGCCAGGGTTTTTCACTGCTATCGAGCTTTAACAATGGCCTCCAAGATTACGCGCCGGCGCGCAATCTCGGATCCCATTCTTTAACTGCGTCATCGACGAATCGCTCTCTATCGGTGCTAATAACTGTCATGCCGCATTACTTCTCTTCACCAGTCACAGACGACGGCACCGCCCCGCCTCGCCAACAGAGAGCACCGTGCGGGAGAGAATGTGTGAGATATATAAGGCGCGTTTGTAGAGAGCCTCGCAACTGCTTCGATGGCTCAGTCGGTAGAGCGTCGGGCGTTTTACGTCGCGGCCCAAGGAGTCAGAGGTTCGACGCCTGGCGGGGGTACTTTTTTCTGAATGTTTTTTCTTTCGCATTTGGCAGCGTTAATTTTACAACGTCATATCCGCGACGGAAATACGTCAGTGAAGTTCAATAATGCATGTTGCTGGGCGAGTCGGTCGTACATGATGAGACAAGGTGCTGCGCAATGGACACAGGGACAAGGAAGTGAACAAGGACGCCCGTCCTTGTTCACTTCCTTGTCCCTGTGTCCATTGCGCAGCACCTTGTCTCATCACGTCAGTGAAGTCTTGGTGGACCCCGGCATAAAACGCTTCGTATTAAAACAGCTTTTTTTTTTTGCTGTTGTACCCGTGTCTGCTATTACTCGCACAGCAGGTCGGCATAAGGAGCATCCAGAGCCACCGTACAGACTCAAGCGCGGTCGACCACGCACCTATCAAGTAAAAAATCCAGACGCGGGCGAACAGGATAGCCCTCTCCCAAAAAGCTAGTGCGCCACTCCTAGAAAACCAGCGATTTCTTAGCGCAGCCGAGTTTGCAGTGACGCTGCCATGAGGAGGGAGCACTTTGACGCATTAACAAATTATGTATCGTTCATTTTTATACTGTTGGAGACCATGAATGTACGCCACTTGCTTCTGTATACATATTTCTCGTATTTCGTATTCATCGCTATTTCTATACTCTTTATTTGACGGACGTATCCCACTGCGTCACTTATAACCGCAGCGCCCTCGGCCGCTCTAGCGGATGAACGTCACAAGCCCCTCTTTCCGGCCAATAGCCATGTTCCGCGAGCATCTCAGCTCAACTAACTTCATTGACAACCTACAAAGCGCATGGGAGAGGAGGTGCCTGTACGATGATACGAATGACGCTACTTTAGTTATATCAGGGATTTTAACTGTATCGGCTGAAGGCCTACGGGAGCTACACTACAGACATAAAGGTGTGCATTTCGCCATAATGTCGATTGATAGGGAAGGTTAACTAAAAAAAAAAACAGACATTTATCGCGCAAGAACAGCCACTTGCCACATGGAGGAATATTCTCGTTATCAGACGCCTTTCTCGGCCCACGCGTTTTACTCGAGCCCAGGGAGTATTTTCAAGGCGCGCCTTGGCAAAGGAAACCCGGAGTAGAGCTCAAGAAATGCAGTGGCGCCTTGAGTGAAGGAGGGTGATTATCCTTGACTTGGCGAAGTCGAGGGAAGCGTTGAGTGAAGGTGCATTTAAGAATAAGGGGCGCGGTCAGCCACGGTGGATAAGGTGGTTAGGGTGCACGGCTGCTGCTGCTGGTTTTGACCCAAAGGTCGCTGGTTCGATCCCGGCCTCGGCGGTCCCATTTCGGTGGAGGGGAAATGCTAGACGCCTATGTACTGTGCGATGTCAGTGCACGTTAAAGAACTCCAGATGGTCAAAATTGCCGGAGCCCTCCCCTACGGTGTCCCTCATAATTACATCGTGGTTGTGGGACGTAAAAGCACCGATATTGTTATTCCCTGAGCGATGACATTTCGATATGTCTGAAGCTATCCAGCACGCACCGTGGGGATATCGGCCTCCTCTTATATAGGAAAAAAAACTGTTTGCTTCAGCAAGTCAAAAAAGAACAATTCACGTTCTACGGCTTATATCATGTGTGGGGGCATGTAACGTATATTTAAGTTTTATTTCCTCGATTGCTTCCTTATCTTGGGGACGTAAGATGCGAGCACGACTGTGGCGACACACTGCGCACAAACCGGCGCAGCCTCCGCCTCGTCACTCGCTAGCCCGGCGTGACACGGCCGCACGCTGCAACACGCCTTCGATAAGGGACAGCGCCACCGCGGCGTCACCGGAGGCTTACGTCACCGACGGGGGCTATAAACCCAAGCTCGGAAGTGTTCATTCCTTCTCGAACCGTTTCTAGCGCAGCGTCGGTATGCTGGCCCCGCTGCTGCTACTACGCTAATAAACAGTCGTTACGTTTTATGTTGGGAAGCGTCCTTTCGCCGACACGGCATCCCACATCTGGTGACCCGGAAGCCGCCCTCTGCACCGCCACACTCCTCACTCATCCCGTGCCAGACGCTCCCTTGGGACTCTTCACGGACGCATCTAGCTTCGCCATCAGCACCGCCCTCATGCAACGCGTGGACAACACCTGGCACCCCTTGGCATTCTTTTCCAAGAAACTCGCAACTCGGAAAAACGACCCCTTTAACCGCCAGTTCCACTCACGATACCACGACCACCGCCCCGACAAATTTGCCAGCCTACTACAGAGAACTTCTTGCGATATACGAAGCAGTGCAACACTTTCGCCATATTCTCGAAGCACAGAACTGCACCATCTATACCGACCACAAGCCTCTTACCTACACCTTCTCTCAACGTCGCGACAAACTCCCGCCTGTACAGCGGAACCAACTCTCGTTCATTGCGCAGTTCACCACCGACATCCAACATGTCAGCGGTAAAGACAACGTGGTCGCCGACGCTCTTTCACGCGTAGCAGCCATCAGCTCGGTGCAGATAACAGCGGACGTCCTCGCCGAGGCTCAGACTACGGACGCCCAACTGCAGGAACTTCTCAAGGGCAGGACCTCACTTCAGCTACAACAAGGCCCCATTCCAGGGTCGACAACTACAATCTGTTGCGACATGTCGACAGGACGAAGCAGGCCCTATGTGCCCCTCTCCCATCGTCGTGGTCTTTTCAACCAGCTCCACAACCTCAGCCATCCCGGCATACGCGCCTCTACACGCCTCGTGGCTGACCGCTATGTCTGGCCCTCCAATGCAACGGGATTGTCGCACCTGGGCACGCTCCTGCATTCAATGCCAACGCGCTAAAGTCACCAGGCACGTCACGTCACCACTCGGAACATTCCCTCAGCCCTCTGGTCGGTTTGAGCACGTCCACCTCGACATCATAGGACCCTTTCCCCCGGCTGGACCCTATCCCTACTGCCTCACCGCCATCGACCGATTCACTCGATGGCCCGAGGCATGGCCCCTCGAGGGAATCACCGCGGAAGACGTCGCCTCGGCCTTCTTCACCGGCTGGATTGCTCGTTTCGGGGCCCCGCGCCGCGTAACCACCGACCAAGGACGACAGTTCGAGTCGCACCTTTTGAGGCTCCTCGGGCTTACCATCGGTTTAGAACGCTTGAGGACCACCAGTTACCACCCCTGCGCCAACGGAATGATCGAGCGTTTCCACCGACAGTTCAAAGCAGCCATTATGTGTCCACCCGGACTCAACCTGGCTCGAGGCCATCCCAGCCGTCATCCTCGGTCTTCATGCCACCTTCAAACCGGACATCCACGCCACACCAGCAGAGCTCGTCTACGGGGAACCACTCCGTCTCCCAGGTGAATTTCTCGCTGCACTGCCATCCAGCATAACGAAAGCTAAACCTTTGCCACACAGCACTACGACGTCAGATCCCACCGACTTCGTCGCCCGGCTCCGACGCACCATCGCCGCCTTACGCCCGTCACCTGCAGCCCACCACTGCAAGGAGCTAGCATCGTGCACGCACGCTTCCCTCCGCGACGACACCATGCGCAGGCCTTTCCAGCCACCCTACAGCGGACCCTACCCGGTCGTCCAGCGCGACGACAAAAAGTTCACACTGCGCCTGAACGGGAACAACGTGCGCGTCTCGATCGACCGGCTCAAGCCCGCATACATCACTGCGAACGAACCGGGCAGCGCGACTCCATCCACAGGCATCTATCCACAGCCGCCGACGTCGCAGCCTGCTCCTTTC
>JALIZH010030768.1:0-23029 GCA_030522465.1 Rhipicephalus appendiculatus | reverse complement strand
TTTCTAGCTAATATCTCATGTCGAGTTTTAAAGGGGAACTCCGATTGCATTTTTTCGAAGCCATACCGAGATAACGCCGTTTTCAAATAGTATTAACCCTCTATTGCATGAATTATGAGAAAATCAATAGAAAAATTATTTGATCATTTTTTATCATTAACTACATGAAGAATAAGATGTACAAAAATTTTCAGATTTATTGTGACTGTATTAATGAAAATAAAGGTTTGTGCCAAATATGGCACACTATGCACGATGGGGGAGCAAACGTGCTGCTATGGCTGAAAAACAAAATCTCACTGATTGCGGTCTTTTTAGCTTGATTTGTGGAATAAAGCAAATCAATTGCTTCCTGTGTTCAGGCATAATTGAACATTTTGGTTAGTGCATCTGACTGCCCGACATCTACGTGCAAGATGGCCGCTTACACGTTTGGCTCTTCGCATGGTGCCGCCTTGCTGTACTTTCCTGCCCGAATTTCCAACCGCTGTCTTGTGGTTGTGAGCGTCAGTTGCCGACAGATCGTAAAGCTAAATATCGCCGGGCACTGGTTAGACTTCACATAATGAATTTTTTACAATTGCACCCACGCCAATAATGTAACAAAAAATTGCCAGGTACTGCTGCTGACACTCGATATTTTCGTGAAGCATCTCAAAAACCTACCACCACAACTGAAATCTGGCAAAAACAAGCTGTGCTGCATGATCTCAGATGATTTCTTTTCGTTTGTATTTGCACTGTGCAACAAAACATAGATGGCATCATATTGCACATTTCATCACTCCACATGCATATTGTGCCAAATATGGCACATACCGATTTCCAACTATATTCCGTAGTGGATAACGGAATTGAGAAAGAGCCTTAATGAGCATGAATTTTCCAAGCCCACGAGATATGCCAAAATAATTTTTTTCTTGCTTCTGCAACGAGAAAATGGTTCCAAGAAAAATATAGCAGTCACTGTCGTTCATGATCCGAGCTTGCACGTGCGCCGTGCAATCTATTTCATGTCTAGATTTCATACTGCTCTAGGGATGACATAGCGCTTTTTTTATATTTAGTGCACGTAACTATAAGGATTACTCTAACTGTGTCACATTCTCCACTAGTCCTCTTGCACCCGCTTTATAAAAAAATGTTAGCTCGAGGTATGTGCCAAATATGGCACGCTATGCAATAGAGGGTTAACAGTCCTGCAACAGCTAGGGCGGTTCATTTTGCCGACACACTCGTCAATAATTTTAAATAAGCAATGAAAAACGAGTCAAAACCGAAACGGGAGCTGCTCCATGCTCCATGCTGGGTACGCGATGACGTCATGGCGTTACCAAATCCGCTACACGCCACCACGGCGTAAACGTAAACATTGCTCACGTGCCTCTTCTTTCGCGGGAAAAGCAAACTGCCGATGTCTTCCGACGTGGAAACAAGCTGTGCCAGCTCGTCTGAACTGACCAGCGAGGAGTCCAGCGATGAGGAGTGCAGCTACATGACGCGGAAGCGTCGCCTGGGCTAGCGTCAGCGTCGCCTCGAAGAAAAAAAATGCCCCCCCACCTCCCCGAAGGGAATCGTGAGGAAATGCGAATGCATTTCGCGCGCGCTTTCACTCCATTTATATATGGTGGTTGTGGTTCGAAGAAGGAAAAGGCGCCAGATTTCTGCAGCCCGGTCGGGAGCACGGCACAGCGCCTTTTTTTTTTTTTTTTTTTTTGCTTTTTTTGTTTTTTTTTATTTATTTTATTTTTTTATTTTTTTATTAAAAAAAAATTTTTTTTTTTCATATATAGCTCCCGCCGAGCTCCCGCAATGCGAGCGCCCACGCATCCAGAGCGCGCTCCTCCTCTCCACTCACTCTCCGCTACTACACTCTCGCCGCGGACAACGCCGCACGACGCCGGATGCCTGACATAGCCCGACTATGAAATGCATTCGCATTTAAAAGCGCGCCGCAGCAGCAAGCGTCCGTCTGGGGGGACGAGAAAGGAGTACCTAGATCGTCACGTACACAGGGGTGGCCCGCATTTGAAGGTATGATTCCGGAATTGGTTACCAATTTTTAAAACTCGTTTTCCGAAAAACTTAATTACTTACGGCTGTATAATTTGGCACATATCATCAGGGCACCGAAGAGAACTTATGTTTAAAGTTTTATTTAAATCGGTGAGTATCGAAAAATCGCCGGAGTTCCCCTTTAAGCATCAAATGAAAATGCTAGCACTTTCTTTTGCTATAACGTGTAAAGGTACAGCTTTTATTTAATTTCGGCTGCATTCCCCATTGTGTATAACTTTTAACCTCGCACAATTTAACCCCTGGAATCTTTCTTGCAAAATCACGTTTATGTTCACCAGTGAATTTTTAAATAAATAACAGAACTATATTAGAGCAGTCGCATTCACACTTCATTGTCAGTGGCTTCCACCAAATTGTCTACGTAAATAACGGCATATTATCGGGGATTCTCGATTTACTTTTTGCTTAAAAGCCCATTATAATAAACATTTGCGGCACGTCTCAAGTAACTTGTAGCATTTCAGAAAGCACAAGCTGTACTGTGCCTTTTGAAAAGAAAAGCAGCTCTCACTATATCGTACTTCGTTACTACTTATTTGAAAGGGCTTCAGATTTCAGGGTTGATTTTAACGAAAGTGCGCTATACTTAACTGTCAAGCCATTCAAGTATGATGTCTGAAATGTAAATTTCAAAGGAGGGCACTTGCAAGGGGTGTCTCCCCCCAGTCTGAGCACAAGGGGGGGGGCCAGGACCCTCCTGACCCCCCCCCATCATTTAGGCCACTGCTGCTAAGTGTTAGTCAGGCAGCAGCATGATCACAGATTAAGAAAAGTGTGAATGATTGCTTGCTTTTGACTGCTTAATTTTCTCGGTTTTACCTAGGATCGTGGAAAAAACAGACAATTATAGCCACATTAATTATGCAAGTTGGACTATCATAGTAAGGGAGATCCGCCATTGGTCAACTATGATTGGCCCAGTGGGTAGCTGCAGCTTCTCTAACTGGCTTTAAATGCCACCATTATGAAATTTGACAATGTAGTGTCCATGATAGCACCCCGGTTTTGGTTGTCCCCGACTTTTGCTCGCACTGCTAATCTGTCACCTGGGCCATGGTATTTTTTTTCCTTTTTTGCATATGCTGACGTTGGTTGTCTAATGAATAATGTTTTAGTGAAGTAATTTACTGCACATTTTTTGGTAATTAACACGTCATCAAGAACCATGTGATTCCTGCACTTGTTTCACTAGCAAAGTGCTAATTTAAAGGCACGTGCTACCACCACTGAGTCAAATACCAGTTTCGAGCTTGTTAAATGAAATACGTTATGGTTCTGTGCAGTTTCTTTTTCTATGCTCTATGCATTGGGCCCGTTAGGGTAATTGTGCCTGTAATTTCTATGTTTTTTGGCTTTAAAATATTATGCATTGAGTTTCAAGCACCCTTTTGTAAGGATTGTTAGAAGAATATTCCTGTGGTCATGTGCGTCTATTGAAACGTGCATCTGTAGCTGTTATTTATCCATCCATTTATGTATGCATAAACTGAAGGTTTTAGTTAATCACAGCGCTGCTTGCAATTTGAACTGTTTGTTATACCTCTTATTGTAGAGGTACCTGACATTCCAATTCCAATACAAAATTCGTTTGTGCTGTAACATCTGAGATGTTGTATTTGGGCCCATCACGGTTTGGTCTTTACAAACAGTTTTCAGGCATTTAGAAGGAGCTTCGCAGCGATGCGAACGTGGTGCCTAGTTGAAGTTTAGTTTAACGAGTTGACACTTTCGTTACTGGCGTGTCAGGTCGGTGACCTTTTCCACTGTATTCGCAATTAACCTGGGCCTTTGCCAGTCATATTTCTCGCACTGACCCTTAGATAAGGTCGTGCAAGAAATATTTATTGCCTTAGCTTCGCAGTTTCTCGTTTGAATGATGCTGTCGGGCAGCTGACACACATTTAGCACAATCTACTTTTCTCTTTTTACAGTCTGTAAACCTGTTTTATGAAAAAAGAAAGAAAAACAGCTGGAAATGAGCTCCAGGTGCTATCGGCAGAGTTATAAAAGCGGCTGTGTACCTTGTTCACAACAGTGCAATGCTTCATAGCCAAAGTGTTTGGTAAGGATTGTTGTAGGTACACAGTCCAAAAATTTTTTTACAACTTTCAGTTTGCCGGAAACGCTGCAATAGATAATGCTGTGCACTGCCGTTGTGGCCCTGCCTGCATTGTACAGTTCGCATTGCCTATTTACAGGCTGCAGTGTCTATGGAATTGAAACACTTCCCTGCCCTGGGCGTTCTTATTTGGGTGTTCAGGTTTTCAGCTTGTGAGTGTACATGTGAATGCCACAATGTTCTTTAGTGTGTGCTGGATACAGTAAGGCACTGCTAGGAAATTCACTGTTTGTTGTAGATGCCCCATTCCATAAACTTTTGATCGGGATGGTGCACATGAGGTTCACTGAAATCGGGAGAGCGTTAAGTTTCATTAAAATTTTTTTTCTTTATTCTGCAGACAAAAAGAAAAAAAAAAACGCCAGATTTTCAAAACTGGTTGGCCACTCAGCTGAGGGCTTGTTGCAGGTTCATTGAAAGAGCAACAGCTTAGGCAAGCACAGATACTGATGTCATAAGGTGTGGTCAGAACACAGTATCACGGCAAGAGTTAATGCACTCTCATGGTGCATCTTTCTACCATCCAGCAATAATCGCCATCTGGCTAGCTTGTGGTTTCAATCTTGGGAGCTGCACTTTTGCCACTTTCCTATCAAGAGTGCTATCAAGACGCTGATAGCTGCACGCTGTTCGTGACCGTGAAGTGCCGGTCATGTGCCGATAACACGAGAAAGGCAGCTAGATAGGCGATGATTATTGTTGTGTGGCAGATAAATGCCCCAAGTGCGCTTTATCTCGGAGTGTACATCGTGTGCGTACACGCTGTATGCACGCATACAAATGAATGCATCAAAAATTGATATGCTCAAGTTTATCAGATTCCTGTTGGAACGTTATGTGGAGGGGATTTGACAAAAGAAAAAGTTAAAAAACATGGAGCAAGTCTGAGTTTTGAAATACCTATAGTCGGTACAGTATGTATTAAAACAAAAAATCTATCGAAGGCACTGGTCATTTTCAGTTTGCCCTGATTAGGTCATAAAAGATTGAGCAAATGAGCAGAAAATTGCAACCATTAGGCACAAAACCTCACTTGATTATTGCGCTAAAGTAAGGCCAACAAAAGCGAGACCTCTTGTACAAATCAAAACATCCATATAAACCGTTGAAAGCATAGTAGCAAAGTCTCAAGAGCAGGCGTGCTCTTCAACGAGCAGTGCGTCGCAACGAGCGATTCCGACCTGCATGCCTTCTTCAAACTGGGCTGCTTTCACCGAATCAAACCATTAGAGGAGCACTGACACAAAAATTTTGCATCTTGTTTTTATGCTGCAATAAGTTGCTAATGGCCCACCTATCACAGCTGGAAACCTTGTTTGCATGAGCTCACGATGGTTAATTATGTGGAGACTGTTTTACAGCACCCAGTCGCTGTTTCGGTTTCAGAGAGAAGCAGGACCCCGTTCGGTGTTTATTTTAGTCGTATTACTAGTATATTTTGCTTGGAGAACTAAACAGCGCGTTTGTGGCCGCACACTGACCCTCTGCGTCATGGATGCCATGTTTAATTTGAAAAATGTGCATGCTGAAGACGTGGTGCTGTCTAATAAATGGAAAAAAAAAAGGAAGGCATTGTTGTAAAGTGGACTACAGCTGTATTTTATCTACGACTTCTTGCAACTGTTTGAGTCTCATAATAAATAGTCATTTATTTCAGCAAGGCAAACGAGATAATTATCAGTAAACTTGAGTACTATTTTTTGGCGTGTTAGCAGGCAAGAAAAGTTTTCGCCGAGTATAGGAGAGAACACTCTCCGGGAACATAGCAGCGAACACTAGCTCAATGTGCTGGGGGTGGTTATTTTTTTCACGTTAAAACAAAGTTGGTTTCGATGTTGTGATGTGGGCCATTTCGTGTGCAGCTGCGTGACGTGCACTGTAAAGTTGATTTTAAGTATGCTCTAGGCTATATTAGCTGTTGATATTTTGTGGGGGATGCGTGCGTGTCCAGACAAATAAATCCTACAAGTTATCTCACCTTCAAAAATTTTGTGTCGAAACTCCTTAAAGATGCAAATAACTGCTTTGAACATTTTCCAAGAACCACTGTTTCTGAGAACAGATTGCTGTGTCTACAAAAACAGCTGAGTGCAGGCAGCGTCCTGGATAGCTTATCTAGCGAAGCAGAACGGCTGCAGATGGTGGTGCAGTGACATTTCTCAGCTCTTGCGTCCATTGCTAGCAAGCCAACTTTAAAGCTGACGCTATGTTTTATCATAGTGTTCAATATGCTAATTGACTTTATTAAGTTAGTATGCAAGAATGTAACTTGTCAGCCAGTAGTTTTAGGGTTTGAATGTCACGGCTGGAGGACAAAATTTACACAAGTTTATCAGTGATTGCAGATGTCATATATGAGATTGAGTAGTGCGGGCAGGAGATTGACGAGTTGTAGATGGAGCACATGGTATGTCTATTGTACGCTTTGGTCATATGGTGGGGAGTTCTGAATTGACTAGTTTGTATGTCGACACTGTTAGCCCTTGAAAGGGCCATTACAGGAGAGGTAATGCGAACATGAGATATAGTATTGTCGCCGCACACGAAGTTAGGTAACAAGAAAAAACATAAACATAGTCTTATGCATAAAATCGTTCACATTTTTCGTGTATTGGGCACTAGTTTCCATGGTAACAACAGATAAGTTTAGCATTCATATTTGGCATAAAACACATTGGGATTACTAGTATACAATACAAAAACACTTAACTAAAGCTTTAGGGAGCTATGCCATCAGGAAAAAAAGACGGAAAGATTAAACTAACATTAAAAGTTCACTCATTGAAGGAGATGTTACTACTGGAGAAAGAAGCATGTTCCATTTTTGAATTACCCTTAAAAAAATAGGTGAATTTAAAGGCATTGCTTGTGCGATTAGTGGTTAGATACACATTATGTCAATATCTTGAATGCTTAATTGACCGAAATTTAATATTGTTGGAGTAACTGCTGATCGGAGGGTGCATATGTGTGTGTGTGTGTCGGTGTAGTTTGGTTGCACGGCGGGCTTGTTGGTTATCCATAGCATCCGATTTATAGTGCAGACAGGACGGGACAGAGCAGGAAACACGCGCTGCGTGTGTGTGTGTTGTGTTTCCTGCCCTGTCCTGTCCTGTATGCGCTCTACATCCCATGTCAGTGTAGTGTTGCTCTGCTATTATGCAAACTGTTCTATGTACTGTGGCTCAAAAATGGTGTTTGATAAGGGTTTGCTGGAGCTTGTTTTCGAAAATTGGTGGCAGTTACTTTCCTGTGAGCTTTGCTTTTTGTATATCCACAGTTGGAGAGCATGTCAGGAGCATTCCTTGCTGAGGTGGGATTATTTAATAGGCTTACCATTTAATGCCCTTAGCTTATTTATAGTCAAATTGAATTTTTATTTTCCACAAAGAAAGTAGATTCTAGAAAGGCTCATTGGCTCGATGCAGTTATAGACAGCTTAAGAGGCAGTTGAGACCACAATGAAATTTAGGCTGCTGCAGTGACTCAGTGGTTACAGTGCCTAGCTGCAGATACGTAAGGTGCTGGTATGATCCCTGCCGGAGAAGTTGCATTTCGATGGGAGGCGAAATGCAAGAGACGCATGTATTGTGCGATGTCAGTGCTCGTCAAAAAACACCGGAAGGTCGAAATTGCCAGGAGCCTTCCACTACGGCGTCTCTCTGGAGCTGCTTTGAAATGTTAAACATCATAATCCAACCTAACAATTCTACATCAAAATTAACGAAGAAGTGTAGTTCAGGATATGCTAAATATGAAGTATTTCTTGTTGTTTCGTAGGTGCCAATGCACTATGGAAATGAATAATAAATTACATATGTCATTACATCACATGCAATTTCAATTTCTGAACCCTTTCAAGCAATTCTACACATCTGTGTATACAACTTGTTTTTGCTAGATGTGTTGCCTAGTGGCTAAGAAAGAGCAAGACATATTGAGGTTTGGACGAATTCAACCTCCTGCATAAGTGTCGTCATTTCACTTCATGTCCGCCCCGGCAGTGTAGCGGTTATGGTGCTTGGCAGCTGACCCGAAGGTCGCGGGTTCGATCCCTGCTGCAGTAGTCGCATTTTGATGGAGGCGAAATTGTAGAGGCCCGCGTACTGTGCGGTGTCAGAATAGGTTGGCAAACTCGCCTCATGAGTTGACTCACTCCCAGACTCAGATTGGGCCGTGAGTTTGAATCTGAGTGGAGTCTGGGTGATACGTAATATGTTGGTGAGATTGAGTCCGAGTGAGTCCGGTTGAAAACGTTTTAGCGAGTCTGAGTTCGAGTGTTTCTGGTTGAGGAAAATATTGGTGAGTCTGAGTCCGAGTGAGCTTCACCTTTTATTGCCGACTAATGGTCCTATCTACTCATCTTTAGCACTACTATCAGCATTATATATCGGCTTATATTAATGTTCAAGTGTATTCACACGTATCTCAACGCACTTGCATTCACGCGCCTGCTCAATATTTATTGATCAGGAGTGTGAGTTGAAGGGGACGGTGCTACTACCTTCCCTCGCAAACTTTACGGGAAGTCCTGGACTAAATATATTGTGTGAGTCGCACATTTCATGAAAATGTCCTAACTTGATTGAAACCACTGATAGCTCTCACTTGAAGGTACAAAATCAAAAGTTGTATCGTAGAGCAGTGATTATGTGAGATATTAGCGTTCAAAAGCATTTACACCACGATTAAAAAAGCTAATTTTGTGCTAACGGACTCATGGGTAGACTCACTCAGGCTCTCTCAGACACGGGTCAAGCCGTGAGTCTGAGTCTGAGCGAGTTCGCTGAGTAATATGTTGGTAAGATTGAGTCTGAGTGAATCTGGTTAAAAAGAAGTTTGCGAATCTGGAGTGCGAGTGAGTCCGGTTGAGGAGAATTTTGGTGAGTTTGAGTCCGAGTGAGCCCCTCAGACCAAAATATATTTCTTGAGGGAATCTCAGTGAGCTCCAATTTATTTGCAGACATGTGGATGTCAGTGCACATTAAAAACACCAGAGGGTCAAAATTTCCAGTGCCCTCCGCTACGCAGTCCTTCATAATCGTATCGTGGTTTTGGGACGTAAAACCTCGTATATTATTATTATCTTTTCGATTCATTTTGCAGCATCTGAGCACTTTGCTGAAGGCACTACCACATTCGGCAAGTTGTTCAACGTGCTGCTTTCCGCCTTTCGTTCAAAAGTTTAATTTTTATTGGCTTGAAATGAATATAACGAAAAGGAAATTGCACCACAGTTCTAGCCTGAGATATGGTTCTATTTATGCAACATCAGAACATGAATGACCTAAGTATAAAAAGGCATTTATTTTCAATCTAATTAGTATTAATTACTATAGAACTGGCAAATCAACATATATTGCCATTATTTTTGTTGCAATAAAATATACAGTGCCTTGAAAGAATGTTGTATAAATTCATGTGTTACATAAATTTCTTGAGGTGGCACGTGAAAAATTTAAGAAAACGCATAGACACCACAAAAACATTTTAAAAGGTGACATACAGCTACAAAAAGAGTCCGTGATTGAAAAGAACAAAATATTACAGAAGTAATATATTTACACATATGTCACTTTTCTCGATATTTGTTTGTATTATACAGCGCACAATAAGAATGGAAAGCTCTATACAAAAAAAGCAAGAAGGAAATCCTTGCAAGTCATGATGAATGATGGTGGCATTGCAAATACGGACACAAGGAGAAGTCGGGGCAACACAAACGCCGACTAACAACTGGAAAAGGGCACAGCAGTGGAAAATAAAGTAGGCACAAATATTTTTCTTTCTTTTCCGCTGTGCACATTTTCTGTTGTTAGTCCGTCTTTAAAATTTGCCTAAACCGAGCGGAGGTCAAAATTTAGTTTTGGTGTTGCAGGCCTTTAACAAATGCGTAGCTGGGAGAATTTTTTGAAACTGTGCAATAATAGCGGAGTTACACGTGCTTCATGATACAAAAGTAAGTGGCCCTCGCTGGCTTCGCTGTTTCCCCGCTGTGCTCCGTTTGGCTGCCTTTCCCCCTGTCCGGAGTGCTCCTCCTCGCCTTGCGAGGAGGAAGAGCGGGGTAGTGTGCGCACCTGTAAGCAGACAAACGGGCTCTTGCTGCTGACATGACCAGACGCGCAGTTGTGATGTCAGGGCCAACGCTGGGGATACCGGGAAAGGCTTGGAGAGGACAAGGGATTGTTTCTTGGAACTTGCGGCACGCCCATGGCTCGTAGTGCTGCTCTATTTGGCATTGGTGATCGTGATGGCATTCTAAATTCGACGCGCGTTTACTCCGAAATTTTAGAAAATTATTGTAGGACGGTTCAGGGGCCCTTTAACGTGAATCTCTACCAACTATCTTGGCCTTCTGTCATTCTAATCCTTGCGTGTTGCTGAAATTCTGTATGCTGATTTGTCAGTTTAACTGTGCGCTTGAACTTGTGCAGCTGCCATGGCTGGTCAACGCAACAACAGCAGTAGCAACGGAAGCGGCACCCAGCAACAGACAGTGGACAGGGAGAGCGGGGAGACGGAGGCCAAAATCCCAAAGACAAGCTGCGAGGAGAACAGTCAAAACGGTGCACCCACACCCCAGGGTGAGTGAGCTATCTTTTACAATCATGCGCAATGACTGGAAATCTGCTGCTGTCACTAAAGTGGGAAGTATGCGATCACTGCATACTGCCAGTTCTAACATATGGGGCTGAAACGTGGAGGATTACAAAGCAACCAGAAAATTAAGTTCAGGACCACGCAGCTTGCAATGGAATGAGAAATGGTAGGGTAACATTAAGAGGATCTGAGGATGCCAGAAAGGGTTTGGAAGCCGAACAGGGGTATTGGAAATTCTAGTTGATTTCGTGGGAAAGAAATGTACCTGGGCTGGCCACAGTGCGCAGGACAGAGAACAGCTCGACAGTAAGAGCAACAGAATGGTTACCAAGGGATAGTAAATCCAGCTGAGGGAGGCGGAGAGTTAGTTGGAGTGACGAAATTAAGAAGTTCACTGGGATAAAATGGAATCGGCTCACACAAGATAGGGATAACTGTAGATCACTGGGAGTGGCCTTCGTTGGACATAAGTAGGCTAAAAATGATAATGAATGATGATGATGGGAAAGAAAAAAAATTGTCATCAGCCCAAGTTTAGTGGTGTAGTAAACCATAGTATAAAAACCATTGGATGTAACAATGTAAACGAAAAAGCTTGTCGTGTCGCTATGTTACAGCATTACAACTAGCATATACTTTTGTAGCGAACATAGCATGCCACGAGGCTTGCTTTCTTTAGATTTCCTTTTGTGAGATGCGAAAACGAAGTTTTCGTTTATTTCGCTTCACTTAGTGATACTCCCAGCCTTTACAAACTGTGACATACACAAAATTTGAGAAACGTAGCAATAAGTGAAGAAATAAAATGCATAAAACTACTCTCAAGGTGATGATGAGGCTAAGGCAGAGCATCGGCAAGTAAAAGACAATTTATACCGACGAAATCTGATCTTATGACAATTTCTGGTAATGAATTCTATTGCTTAATGGTGACGCGCTCATGTGTTCCCTGTAACAAAGGACCACACTGTACATACTGTGTTGTTGCCTTGATTCCATGTGCGCTTTATTTTGACAGTACTTATCATACCTTAGTATTACATGATAGAATACTAAGAACAGGATTTTCAGTCTCTTATGCTTGACGTGCTTTACTAGCACCAGATTTCCGTGAGTTTACAGTAATAGGAGAGTGGCAATGGCTGTATTTGCCAAATGTAAACCTGGAAAAAAAAGGTACTTGACCTTCTCTCCCTGAAACGGTTTTGACGATTTTGTACAAACACATTGGGCCAGTAGACCAAGTCCTAAGGCTCATTTACAGACTAATTTAAGCTCTCTGCTTACACTGTGTAATTTATTACAACGCTATAAAGCTGCGAATCGCTGCAGATCACTGCGGCTCAGCCCAACGCGTTTTCAACCGCCCCTTGCGAGTACGACATGCAGTGTGGGCACGACGTCATTGGGGCTGCTGGAGACGTCACTGGAGCTGCGGTGTGCGCGCACGAAAAATTGGCTGGCAGGGTGGCGGCACCTGTCGGAGCACATATAAACCACTCCGCGATGTCTCTGTTGCCAGACGGCGTGCGTGCTGCCGGGCGCACTGGGCTATGGTCTCCGAGATGCACGCAACCTGTCGGCGTGCAATCTCGGAGGTGATCACTGGGCGAAGCTCAAATCGTCGTGTGTGCTCACGTGAGCTCTGCGATCGCCAGCGGTGCCAGCGTGTCTCATGAGTTGAGGAGGCAAGGCAGGGGTGAGAAGGAGGGTATGATATAATTGTCCGTAGCCGCCTTGGTACACGGCGTGCCGCTAAATTTGTGGTGCCAATGGTTCGATGATGCTCTAGCCTAAACGCTGACAAAACTTCATATAACCGTTTCAGGGTCCCTTTAACTGCGCGTTTCACTGTATGATCACTGCTTGTACACAATGCAAGATTTACGATGAAGTTGCAGTCATTGACGAAGTCAAAATAAAAAACAAGCAGAGACGTTTTGGAACCCGTACGGCTTCTTTGATCAAACTCAATCACACGGAATTCACACAGGAACCTGTACAGAACATCAAGGGTTCCGTATGGGTTGCCCGATCCCTATGGAATCCGTTTTGGGTGGACTAGTATCGATTCCATTTTGTATGGGCTGTTTCCCTGTACAGAAATTACCCATACAGAAATGGAGTGCTACATCCTTTTCCACGCAAAACTGATTCCATAGGGATCACGAAACCCACACACGGAACCGACAACCTGTAAGGTCCGTATGGGTTTTTTGATCCCTAAAAAATCCATTTTGCACTGAATAGAACAGATTACACTTTGTATGGGGTCTGTTTGCCTATGCAGAAACTACCCTTACAGAAGTGGAATCCATAGATATGCAAAACTGACCCTGTAGGGATCATGGAACCCTTATTTACCCATTTCTACCCATATGGAACCTGGAGATTCCATGTGGATACAGACCTGTACAGAACTTGTGCAAATTCTTAAACCGCCGGTATGGGTTCTGAAATGTTTTTGCGTGTTTTGTCACTTTGACTTGGCTGGCAACCACTTCTTCATCAACCAGACAAACTTTTGTTTAACCGTTGGCTACATTGCCAGATTTAGCCCAATGGCCCCGGGCCCTCATTGACAAGCAGCTGCACTAAGTGAATCCGTTATTGTTTCCTCAGAGGATGGTGATACCGACACCTTGATGGCTGACAAGCAGCAGTCTTCACAAGAGGAAGATGGCAAGGAGGGCGAGGAGGCGAACGCCGTGCCCCTGGTTGTGATGTACAACAAGCGGCGGTACGACGTCCAGGTGTCGCTCTCGGCCAAGATGGCCAAGCTCAAGGAGGAAATACAGAAGCTCACCGGTGAGCTGGCGCTGACTTGCGCTGAAGGGTAGCCATAAAACGATTGCATGGTCCTTTTAGGGGTGGGTGAATAAAAAGTTTTCAAATACTAATCGAATACGATTGCATAGCTTTGAATACGAATCCAATGCAAATGCATTGCTTTGAGTGCAAATGCATAGCTTCAAATACAAATTGAATACCGAATAAAAGTCAGTTTCACCGCAAGGGTGAAGCAATGAATGCGATAGCAACAAATTGTAATGTTATACGAAGTGAGGCTGGCAGCCAAGTCTTTTGGATCCGATCTCACGCAACTCTTGGAAAACGCTTGTTTAAGAGAATTCTCTTCGCGTTGAGAGCGCAGCACGTAGAAGGGTACACCGGCCCCCCCGCCGTCGGCCGCCGAGAAGGGGAGATAACGCGCGCGCCCGCGACGACCGGGGTCGTAAAGTCGAAGGTCACTCGAGGGACCCCCACCCCCCCCCTCGCGTCTTTTCACGCTCGCGAACGACGGGCGGGGCCGGTTGAACAGTTGGGGGGATCTTATCGCATGCGCCTCGGAGCGACGGAGATGCCGGCTCGTTTGATCGCCGCTTCAGCCCCGTTCACCGCTCCCGCTCGCCCGCTATTACCCGCTGGTAGAACGCACGATGCGCAGGGAGTTCTTATCAATTTGGACTTCATACGCGACATGACGGCAACGGCGACGGCAAAAACCCGTCGAGACTGTCCATATAATTGCTATCGCAATAAAATTATAGAGTTGATTCTTTCACCGATAACTTTTATTTTGCTGCATATTTATGTTTAAAATGGTACACTTGTAAGCTGTTAGCACGAAATCTGTCATTGCACAAAAGAATATCTGTACTTGCTAGCAAGTGCATGACTGCGGAATAGTTGAGCTTCTGACTTGATGGCTTAGGTTCAATTTGCATGTTGAACTTTTTCTTCCCTCCCTTTTTTTTATGTGGTTGCACTGCATTACAAAAAAAAAAGAGCTTTTGTACTCGCCGCGGTGGCTTAGCGGCTGTGATGTCGCAATAGTGAATACGAGTGTGCTGGTTTGTTTCCTGCAATGGTGGCTGCATTATGATGGGGTGAAATATAACAACGCCCACTAAAAAACACCAGGCAGTAACACTCAGGATTCCACCACTATCATCATGATATCGTGGTTTAGTAGTTTTGTCATCTACAAACCCGGAATTAAACTTTTTTAAAATTTTTAATTTTCACCCCTGTAACTCATTTTCATGATACAGTATTGAATTGTGACATCGTTTTTTTTTTTCTTTTTGTTAATATAACAGCTGCTATGAGCAAATGGTTGTGATAACTGCATCATGTCGCTGACAATCTGGCTGATAAAGGTAATGTTGGCCCTGGATGTAAGCGTTTGAGTCAAAATGACACCAATATGACGCGAACTGTGCACGCTGGAATGAAAAGTACATTACTTCGCCATAAAATTTTTGCGTTTCAATCTGTGAGTACTGTATCTGAAGTGCAAAAGACCAAGTGCTGCGTGCATTAGTTGATGAGCTGCCACATTAGTTGTACGCTTATCGGAAATTATGATTTTGGTTACAGTGAGAGGTTACTGCACTACAACATCAATATGATCTGCAATGGCACACCAGTCATTAAGAAATTAAGGTATAAATGTGCATGACTTCCATCTGCAGGAGGACATTACAGCAGGACAGCACTATGATTTAAGGCAACGAAAACCATTTTTGTTATTTATGAAGATAAAGTGATGAAATTCGGAATGCGTATGTGATTCGTTGTGCTGATATCATAACTGAAATTCGTTGTGAGTTATCTGTTGTAGTTTTTTTGAGTTACAACACTTGAGAGACTCTCACTATCATCCCTAAATTGATTAATGACATAAGTTTGTTCAAGATTTATTCATAAGGATGTACACAAGGGCCCATTCTGTGCCATAAATCTATCGGTTTATTTTTTAATATTTAAACAAACACACAAAAATTTTTTTTTAAGTGTCCTGTACATTTTATCTTTACTAACAACTTTAACAAAAAGCCAATTAGTGCCATAAATCTATCGGTTTATTTTTTAATATTTAAATAAGCGCACAATTTTTTTTAATGTCCTTTACATTTTCTCTTACTAACAACTTTAACAAAAAGCCAATTATAAAAGCCTGTATGACGTGCAGACAAATATGGACAGCTTTACAGCGCTCACCTATGTCTCAGGGTCTAAGTGCAGAAAACAGAACGGTTATATCTTAATTTGTTGTGAAATGGTACAGGGATGACTGACAGCAACTGCGCAGAAAATGAAAGCTGAGAAAATGGAGCTGAACGCTAAGAATACGGAACTCAGAAGGGAGCTGGTTTTATTTTTCATTGGAGAAATGCAGCTGTGGGGCTGTCTTGAGCTCCGATCTGTCCTTTCTACGATGATGCCAAGATGGTAGCACTGTGCCATGGGAAAAGTGCAAGATTTGCATTTTCTAGAGCCCAATTTTATCATACCATAAAATCTCGAGCAAGCGCCTCCCTCCATTTTTCGGGAGACTTGAAATAAGCCCCCCCCCCCCCCTCTTCGTTCCTTTCCCCGCCATTTTCACTGTTTCATTCACTGTTTTTATTCGTCCAAAGAGGACGAATGAAAATAGTGAATGCATGCATATTCAATGAAATATTTAATATTTAATGAGAAGCATGGGTGAGCATTCTTTATTCTTAGCGGCTCATCCTCGACCATCATGAATTTTGATCCGTGACCGAGCAAGGGCGCCCCCCTCCAATTCTTGTCCGATTTTCCTTTACTGTAGGGGGGGTGTGCTTGCTTGGGATTTTACGGTAGTTTTTGATGACAACACACTAGTAAAATGCTTTTTTTTTCCTTTTTTTTTACTGCTTATTCTAGTCTTATATTTTACCGTGACGTAAAAGATGATCTCAGGAATGCAAAAAGAAAGGTAAAATTGAATATTTTGACCAAATTTACCATTCCCATTGCCGCGTCCTCCCTTAACAAGTCTTAAATTTAACTGACAGTTGTGTGGCTTGCTTCGAGGGGAACAAATTATATTTGTGGAGGGAAGGTAAATGTCGCCTTAGAGCCACCCCACATCTTGTGTCCTCTGTAAAAGTTCTTGTTTTGGATTTTCCAAAGCTCTTCAGTCCAGGTCGTCTTGACACTAGCTATTAAATGTCTTCTGCGATAACTTTTCTTGCCCAGTTATATTCGCAGAAGTAAGTTGTTTCTTGTTCTTTTCTGCTTTGCAGGAGTCCCACCAGCAATGCAGAAGCTGATCTACAAAGGTGAGTTCTGCTATCTTGTCTGCAGATATCAATGCTCGTATATCAGTTGTAACGTGTCTGGGAACATGTGGAGGTGGTCTCACAAGAAACGGTGTAGTCAAACTGTTGAAACTGTGTACCAATGTCCTTGTACAGAAGTATTGATGCATATTGCGAGTGGTGAAAGTTAGGGATGAAATTACATGCCCTATAGTATGTTGCCATATCGTGCCTTTTTTCAGTTGAAATATGCAGTCCACCGCGGTGGAGTAGTAGTTATAGTGCTTGGCTGCTGATCTGCAGGTTGCGGGTTCGATTCCGGCTGCTGCGGTCCACATTTTGGTGGAGGTGAAATGCTAGAGGCCTGTGCTCTGTGCAATGTCAGTGCACGTTCAAGAACACCAGATGGTCAAAATTTCCAGGGCCCTCCACTACGGCGTCTCTCATAATTGTATCGTGGTTTTGGGATGTAAAACCCCAGATATTAAATTGAAAGTATGTGCAGCGCAAGAACATGGACAATGAACGAATGCAGATATGAGGTGGACTGGCACCGACTTCCAGCTGATTGGTAGTCGCCACGCAGTACCAGCTAGCCAACTGTACTCGGATAAAACTTTAGAAGTTCGTGGCATTTCCTGCTCAAAGGCGGGTGCACACAAGCCTGCACCAATGGGCGTGAACTCTGGACTGACGTCATGAGTTGGACTGCTGCTGACCCCACCTTTCTAGAACACTACTGAGTGCATGAGCTGGACTATTTCTTTAGTGAAGGAAGTGATCGGCTGCTGTGCTTCGGCGATCTGGGCGGAGCCACTCCGGACTTCTTAAGTTGTATCCGACTACACTCAAACCTCGATATAACGAACCCGGATATAACGAAATATCGGTTATAACGAAGTAAATGAAGAATACTCTTGCAATAGTTAGTGTTAAGGAATATACCTTTATAACGAATTTTCAGATATAACGAACTTATTTTTGCGTAATATGCAACTTCGTTATAATGAGGTTTGAGTGTATATCTGTACTAAATATGCCGACTATCCCATGAGCTGCGTTCCCTCTCCTTTCGTCCTTCCTGTAGGGGCACCCAAGCCGGACGACAGCAAGAGCCTGCTGGAGTTGAATCTGTCGGCGAACGCCAAGCTCATGTTGGTCGGCTCCACGTTGGACGTGCTCAACCTCGAAGTCCCCACGCCCGAGCAGCTGAAGGACGACACACCCCAAGGTGCTTTCTTTATTTTTTTCTTCAGCCACATTGGTACAGTGGTGCAGTAAGTTGACGACGGCATGTAATGCATCTGCATTCACGGCGAAGATGAGCAGTGCGAAGCATGGAAGTATGGAAACATAGGTGAGGGAGGACTGAGGAAGGTAGAGGATGATTAAAACGAACTCTGCATCGCTGTTATGCTTTCTTGATCCTCCCTTACCTGTATTTTTTGCACTTCTGTGCTTCGTGCTGCTCGTCGTCACCATGAACGTAAACCAACTCGCCCACATTGTTATTCTTGAATTCCCCTTCTTTCTCCTGCAAACTGGTCACCGTCATATCAATTTGCCTTCAACACAACTCGGCAGCACCACCTAGCAGCAACCCTCCGTAACACCAACCTAGCCAAAAGAAACGCTTTTGTGTTCTTGTCTAATAAAAAAATATGCTTAGGGATCCTATGCAGTTTGTTTTCTGCTTCAAGTATTGTGGTGAGATGAGGCCCTTGCTTGGGACCGGGCCGGTTGGTTTAGTTTTTCGGAATTACTAGTACTTGTGTGAAATTACGTGGTAAGCTGACTCGTATGTGGTAGGAAATTCATGTTAAAACTTATTTTCTATTGAAGCTAAGCTGTGCAGCAGTTAGCAGTCCTCAAGTGACAATATAACTCACCCCCCCCTTTGGGCTTGTGCTGAATTGGCGCACACGATTCCACAGTGTTTCGTAGTGGACAACGAAGTGCTTCCCCACATTTTTTATTGTGTGTTGTGTAAGCAATGACAAAGTAGACTGTATCTGTTGGCAAAAGGTGCTAAGCAGAAATATCAACTTGAAAGCATTTGTTGTGCATTAGCTCTATTGGTTACTACTTTCAATTGCGATGTACATATTAAGATGGCTGTCTTGTCGTGTGGCCCTCTTAACCAGTTAATAATCACAAAATGTCAATTGCCTGTGCAAGAATCACGCCCTTCTAA
Source organism: Rhipicephalus appendiculatus (assembly GCA_030522465.1). Classification (NCBI taxonomy): domain Eukaryota; kingdom Metazoa; phylum Arthropoda; class Arachnida; order Ixodida; family Ixodidae; genus Rhipicephalus; species Rhipicephalus appendiculatus. Next base: position 3,963 of record JALIZH010030768.1, on the reverse strand, counting down.
CGTTGTAGACAAATTTTGTGATGGAAAATTGTGTACCACTCACCACTCATTGCTTTTTCTCTAACAAAGCTCTGACTTGTTGAGATTGCGTTGTGTTATTCGCTAACTTTCTTTTTGTGGGTTCTTTGCAGTCACAAAAGAGCCAATCTGCAAACAGAAAGTGAGTATCTCTTTAGAACTGAGGTTGAAACATTGTGACTAAGTAGGACCTCAATGATATGAATTTCGTGCGGTCTCGAAAAAAATATTCGTATCGCCGTAAAACAAGACTAGCATGCTACCTAGTATGCCTTGCGTGTGAGACAAAAGAAAACTGGCATGTGTTTTTATATATATTGTTTGTCAGGGCCACAGCAACATCATAGACTGCTCTGAATAATTGCTGGTAGTTTCTTGACATCCCTGATCACAATGGCACTAATACAGTGATCATGTGTATTTGATAGACGATGCCGAGAGCCAGCCAAACCGACGGCGCAGTGCGCACACCCGCGGTTGAGTTCCACACACCCGCGCGTGGTTTCAGCCACTTCTGCGGCTACGTGGACAGTTGTATTGTCACGTGGTCATGACGATGAAGGACGCAGAATTCCAAAGCAATGAAAGTCAAACTGTTTATTGGGAAAAGCTGTGCCCAGCAAATCAAGTGAATCAAACTGCAAAACGATGGCTGCTAGTGCAGTCATTGGTAGTTGAAAAACTGATCATTGGAGAAATGCGTCAGCTTTTATAGATGCTTCACTGTACATTCTAGTGCTGTCACTGATGCTCGCATACAGTCTGGAAGGTACTCAAACATACGCAATGGGCATGCAATGCTTGTAGAACAGTCGGCACCATTCGTGAAGCAGTGTGCAAGTTGGAGCGTGGCCTGAGCTGAGCATTAAAGCGCTTCACAAAAACGTAAACAAAAGGGTCCCTGTGAAATAAAAAGAAAGCAGGTGTGCGTGTCAGTATCATACACTGCGGGGTGAAAAATCTGTTTGCAAAAAACCATACTGTAGCACGTTGTAGGCTAATGGGCCTTGGCCAGGGCCACAGAAAGATTCAAGCAAATTCAAAGCGGAAATAGTGATTTGGTTAAATAATTTCTAATCAAATTCAAACAGTATATATCTTGTATTATAAAGAAAAATGAGTGTATTTGTCATTGCCCAACAAACATGCACAATATTTGAAAAATTGAAACAAGGCATGTGCAGATGTCATTCTTTTTGGTTCAAAGGGAAGTGGAAGCAACTTTGAATAGTAGCAGGATTTGACTTTCGATAGAATGCAAACGATAACCTGTAAAATATGTTACATTTTAAAATTTACTATAATTAGAGCATATCAGCTGGTATAACAACTTTTAAACGCAAAAAAATAATGAATCAGTGTGAGGGTAATATATGTTAAATTAACCTTGAAGTGGGGCTTCGCTGCAGGGCGGATTTCTCCTGTACTATACAGTCGCCGACCGTTTATTCGGACGCCGATAATTCGGACATGCCCGTTTATTCGGACACCCTCGCGGCACCGCCACTCGTCCCCATTGAAGTAATGTAAACTCACGACCGAAAATTCGGACGCCCCACGGCGCGCCGTTCGATATTCGGACTCCGGCTGGCTGATTGAGAGCAGCGTCGAACTCCATGACCAGCTGTCCGCGATGTTTACGTGAACACTTGTTTACAATATCTTCGCTAGGTTGCCAGCACTGAAAGGTTGCACTGTGTATGGCTGGACATCATGCCAGTGTAAAAGTGCAGAAATTACAAATGCCGATCTCGAAGGCTATGTGTTTTGGCGACTCGTGGCGTTTTCGACTTCAGCCAGCCGAGTATCCATTGAATAGCTACCACACCCAAACAGCAAGCCAAGCCAAGCCACGCTCGAAGTCTGCTTGGACGTTCAAAATGGCCGCGCGTACGCGAAACGGACCAAGGAAGGACGGTTACGAACTAGCCTGATGTCGTTCCCTTTTGGCATTTGAAAGTTTGCTTGTCAGTTGTTTTGTGGCTAGGGCTAATCTACTGAAATGGCTACGACAGCTACGACGCCACCCATTCCATCCGCGCGGTCGGTACTAACGAAGAAACGCGGCAACCACAAGACATTGGGGATGGCGAAAAGGCCCACAATTATTCGCCAATTCGAGCGGCCGACCTCAATACGATGTTATTTGGGAGCTTTCGCCGAGTTGAAGAGGGCGATGATGAGATATCGTCTCGGGTCCCCGAATCAACGCATGTTTACAGCGACTCCGATGACGCGCAGGCCGTGGCAGCGCAACAACCTACGGTTATGGCCAAACACTGGCTGAAATACAGCCCGACTCGGTCTTCTGCGATTGTGCTTGTGTGCAGACGTGCATTGACAAGCTTTTCCGGCCGCTGAGCCAATAAAGGTGCTTTTTTTCTGGTGCATCCTTTTATTCGGACTCTCGATTATTCGGACTTTCGGCGGTTCCCGCCGAGTCGAATAAACGGTCGAGCGACTGTATATGTATTCACGGTATAGCACCCCTCCACTGCAGTGAAACCACCTTCACAGAGGGTTACATGTGGTTTATATATACCTATTTGGTAATTTCGAATAATCCGCAATTTTGGATAATTTTTGTGTCAATGCTCCTTTAAAGGGACACTAAAAAGAAAAATGATTTTTAGCGAATTGCTAAATTACAATTTCGAAATACCAAAAACAGCACTCTTACCACAAGAAGACGCTTCATGTGCGAGAACACAAGCGAAAAGAAAATGTTGGTGGCGACGCCACCTTGATATTCTCACACCAAACACCTTGACGTCATAGGTTTTGACGGTGTCTATTAGGTCATACATAGTTCCTAATGGTTAAAAATAAAGTGCATTGTCCTCCGAGGGGGCCATAGACTTAACATACTAGCAAGTTCAGGAAATCTTGTTGAGCAAATGCCGCCAAAACACGAAAACTTGACTTTGAAATTCTTGGCGTCACGTGTGGAGATTTCGGTGCGAAATTTAAAAAATGAAACTTTGACCTTGATTTTCTTTATTAATTGACCTGTGAAGGTGAAATTAACGACATTATAGTTATCAGAGTACAATTTATCAATCTGATCCGATTCATTCTTTCACTTTAGTGTCGGTTTAAAGAACCGTAGATAGTCAAAATTTCTGGAGCCCTCCACTATAGTGTCTCTTACAATCATGTCGTGGTTTTGGGACGTAAAACCTCCACGATTATTATTATGCTTTGCCTTTTGGGTGAAACTGCAATTGTTCCATTGTTGTTGTGATACCTTCATCTGTTTTCTTACTGTTCAAATCTTTGCAGTTGCACCAGAAAGTAGTCGAAAGGAGTTCCCGAAGATGCCATCCCAGGAATCCGCAACGTCAAAGTAAGTCTAGAGGCATTGTTCATTCGCTTGTGGCATGCTACAATTCTAAGGACTGTGGTACCCTTTAGTCCGTGTTATTAGTCACACAACAGTGATTGTCTTCTATGTGTGCCTTTTCTTTCTGATACGGCTTAAGACCTCTTTCAATACTTACTAATTTTTTTGAGTACATGAAACTCACATATTCTGTATAATTACATGCCAATTTCAAATGCACAATCGTCTTTCTGGTAAAAAAGACAGTTTTTAAAATGAATAATTTCATGTGCCTTAATAGAAACAACATTCCTTTCTAAACTATGAGAGTTACAATGGAAATCAGTGAACCTTACAATAATCTGGAATGAAAACTGCGTGCAGTGAAGTAAGAATGGAGACCGTCAGCCCATTTTAACAAAAGTTATGATATACTGAACTTTGTGAGCAAAATCAAGCTTGTCTTCGATTCACTTGCATATGCTGACCATACCGTAACTTTTTTGTTCCAATGGGCTCATAACATCCGTTCTTGTTTACATTGCATACAGTTCTCCATTTCAGATAATTGTGATATGTTAATTTGCTTTGTAACTCTTGCAGTTTGGAAGAAAATCTTGTTC
>JALIZH010030767.1:0-37653 GCA_030522465.1 Rhipicephalus appendiculatus | reverse complement strand
AAAGGGCATTGAGCCAGAGCACGGATGCTAAAGAAAGCTTGCTTCTTTGTTCCTAACCTTGCCGTGAACGGGGCTCCTCGTGATAAGCCCCAGCGGCTCCGCCGATGTCTTTATCTAGTATCTACTTGTGGGGTTTAGTTCGAACTATTTCGTATTCGCATTCTTGTAGCTAATTTAACTGTCTAAGTAGATATCAGCTTCACTGAGTAGCTTTCTCCACTGTCTATTCTCTAATGTTATCGTAGAAGCTATTGTTTCTTGTGAAGCTCATTTCCGGTGAATATAATGTTTCCGGAGAATATGCTGCCGATATTCTGAGCGGCATTATGCTCTCCCCACCTCTTTAGACCTTCTCGGCCGCTGTGCTCTGGATGTCAAGGGAGAGAGAGAAATGCAACCTATATAACCCAAGAGAGTATAATAACTTGGTTTTTACCAGAATGTTCTTTGATTAAAAGAATTAATGTCACAGTCACGCAATTCACGTCCTTGTAAGCCCGGGCAAGTCGCAGGAATGCAGGCAGCAATGCGTGTTGTACCGAACATCTTTTATTTGTCGTAATTATGACAGATTCAAGAATCACACGAGCATCTCACTCAGAAAGGCAATTAATTTTGAGCCATTTACCACCACCAGTCAAATGATTATTGCAATATTTCCCAATGCTACCGCTCTGAACTTCTTTGCGGCTGTTGAGTTCTCACAAGAGGCAGGGCAGTTAGCCACCTGGGTGCAAAGAAAGAACAGCACAGCGTAAGCAGCTTAGTAATTACGTCCAACTATACGCGGTATAGGGAAATTTTTTTCGGCTCCATCGAAACGAAGCGCAAGGCATTTTATGTGAATGAATATGGCACAGTACATGAAGCTTGTGTTTATCACATCAGTTAGTATAATTAGTTCTATAATGAAAGAAAAATCCCAGGACAATTCTCATTGCTTCAGTATATGCTACAATATCATACGTGAGAGTCTCTATTTTAACTTTAATAGATGATCTACAAAGTACGCGCCTATAAGGCATGATATATACGAGCAGCTCTCGTGGTGGTGGCACTCATGTTTGTGTAACGTCAATTTGATTTTGTAAGGTGGCTACCCGTTCTCATAACAATGCCATAAAGAGCTCACAGCCTCCCTTATGCATTCCCTGACGTGAAGCGAAGGGGAATGTCATGTTTTTGTTTTCAGTGATTGAATTAATTACCCCGAGCCTATCCAAAGGCTTTCTGCATGTAACGTGATATGGCACTCCAGCAAGGGTCGGAGCCACTGCAAGTTTTCTGACCTCGTTTTGCGCTGCCTCCGTGATTGGCACCCGTTTGAGCAAGCGGTGTGGTTATGTTAGGACGCCATCACGTGACGTGTCGTTGTTGGACGTCACAATTGTGTCACAGTGACGCCATGATGTCACGAATTTTGGTGACATGTGACGCCACTATGTCGTCAAATAGTGACGACCCCGCGTGACAGTGATTTTGAATCACTCGTGTTGACACCGCCGACGGCCACTCATCCAGTTTGATGAGGGATCTAAAGCTTTCGTCTTCCAACTACAAATGTACGCTTCTCCTGCGACTCAGTGCCTCAGGAAGCAGACGCTTGCAGGCCGACATCAATGCACGCTTTTTAACAATATACACTCCAGCCAGAGCACAACAGTTTTTCAGATTGGTTCCGAATACAAAACGGGACCTTAGAAATTGTAATAATACCGTATCGGTTGTTAAGGCGAAAGTCTTAGATGCCTCATCAGACGGAAAATTTGACCGTCAGCGGCGACCGTCTCGCGGCGTCGTGGACGAGTGATGCAAGAAGTCACCATGTTGACGTCACCACGTGATCTCATTGTGACGTCACAGATCTAAAAAAATGAGATGTCATCATGAAGTCGCAAACGCTGGCGTAACGTCACGTGACGTAACGTCAAACGATGCCGCTTTAATGGCCTCCTTTGGGCGGCAAACAAAAACGGAGAGTGCGTGACCTGAAGAGAATAAAATGAAGACGGCGCTTGGCAGTAGCACGTGAAACAATGGCTCGTCTTCCCTGCTCTATTATGCATGGACTGAGAAGAATAAAAAAGGCTTTTCCCTTCGAGCCGTCTTAGGTTAATGCACAAGGTTCCCAGTGGTTTTTAACACGAAAGTGTTTTATGCCGGGGTCCACCAAAATTTTAGTGACGTATTTCCGTCACGGAAATGACGTCGAAAAAAATACGCATGATCAGAAGACAAAGAAAAAAGTTCCGTCAACGGGAGTCGAACCTACGACTCCCGTTGTAGGTTCGCGGACCAAGTAGGTCCGCGACGAGAGATGCCGGGCAGGCTATATCCACTGCGCCACGGTCACATACCTTGTAGGCTTTTAAAAAAAGCCTTTTATATCTACCATTATCCTGTCACAGTGCTCTTGGTAAAGTGAAGTGATGCATTATGACCGTGAAATGCATGATTAATTCTTTCAAAGCGTCGTTTCTACGCGTTCGTCCCATCTTATATCAATGGACAGTAAACATTCAACTACTTCTGTAAGGACACGTTTCACTTTCGTGTTATACCGATTCCTATGACGGAGGGATCAACCATGGTTTTTTTTATATCACAGTCACACGCTAAAGCTAGCACCTCCACGTAAGAGCAGGATCTAGCCGTCTCATCACATTCCTTTCGTAACTGCTGTTTTATTCGACGAAGCAGATAGTTGAAGTCATCAAATTGCACGACCTCGTCAATTGTTGAGGCTTCATTTAAATTTTGTGGTATATTGCGTATACGAAGACGCTTCACTAGAGCTTCAGGTTATTTGACACAACGTAGTATTGTCAGCGAAACCAACGACATTATGTATAACTTAACCGAAACAACGAATTTAAACCGGTTCCAAAATTCTCCGGAGTCATCATAATTTTTATCCAAGGCTTTACATACACATTTCTGAGTGGACATAGAAGACGACTAAAATGAAGGTGCTCCATTCAGTACAGCGGGAATGAAAAAAAAAAAAACAACATAGGAGAGCTATTTTATTCCTCGTGGTGGTACGTAGCCATCTCTCCAGTAACATACACCGCGAAAAAATGAGTGTCACCTTTAAAAAAAATATTGAGCTTTAAGTCAGGGTTGGCTACTGTTTCAAAATATGTTTTTCTAAAGAATGTGTCCTACGCTTTATAGCTCATTTTGTCTGGGCAAAAAGTGATGTTGCGACGATGCGCATAGTTCGAATACTCACAGCTGACCCCGACCTTTAGTGATGCCACAAGGCCATTCAGTGCCAACTTCAGCACTAGGGTTGCGTTGGTGGCAGCGCCAGTGAGAAGAGTGATTAATGAGCACACAAGTTCGTCGGGCACGCCGCTCGAGGCTGCTTCTAGGGTGGTTTCCAAGAGACACTGTGGGTCGGGAAAGAACGATTGTTAAAGCTTTTTCTTGTGATCTACTCGGCGAACAGACATAACGGAAAAAAAGCACAGTTCTGTTAGGTAAAAGAAAATGCCAAGAGAAATGGAAAACTCTTATGTAACACTCCACATATTTTATGTTTATATGCTTCGTACTGGGGTCAACATTTGGTTAGGAGATAACAAGGTAATTTCTGTCGTATCCTTCAGTGCTGTAGCGCTAACACATTTCTTTGTTAGGTTTAACAGCCATCAGCCAATGGCTCTGTTGTGCGAGCTGAGGCAATACGCAGCTGTGCGATAAATGTTAACAACTTGCGTTAGTAGCAAGCGCAATGCGCACAGAGGACTGGTAGATTTTGCGAATGAGGCTCTTTTTAAGAGGAATATAGCGATTCAGTGCGGCGGCTAAAGCAGGATATCTGAGACCCTGAGTTAAACGGCTGAAGTTATCATAGCTGCTTGCTTCCAGTGGAATGAAATAACATTGCAGGAAAAACTGATTATTGTAATGATTAATTTTGTTAGAAGAATATAATACTGAATAGTGTAACAATCAAAGCGAAATACGAAATAACCATTATGAAAAGACAAAGTAATTCTTGATGGCCATTGAACTACAAAAAAAAATCTTAACGGGTAATTTACGGCTTGAATAACGCATTTAAACACACTGCTTAAACGGCCCGGCGAAAGATCGCGAGAATGGAGCCCAGTATATGCCACAGAAAATGTTTTTACATTTTTATGCTAAACTGTAATGCAGTTTTGTAACAGCTACCGTTGAAAATTAGAATTTGCTTGAACTCCCTCGGAGGCCGATCTTAAGATGTGGAGCTTTTAGTCCCTACAATAAGCACAGGCGATTGCATGCGCTGAAAATTGTTCATAGTCGCCAGTTCTTTCCACTATGTGTGCGTCGGCACCGGCGTCTAAAAACTCTTTTGCTGGCATTCGCTGTTGTGGGTTATTCAATCGCTAGAGTGGATTAAGGGTAGAAATCAGCGACAATGACTTTACTGAGCACTTAATTGACTGGACTGCGGAGCAAGACACATTTGATGTTTCGCGCGGTGCCTGGGAATATCCTTGCATCACATACATCATGCCCAAAGGGCATTCGCTACTACTGGGTTTACTTCAAGGGCTGTAATGTCAACTAATAAACGCAGTCAGTATGTCCTTTGTAAAAACATGGAATATGTCTTTTAATACGATTTCCCATATCCTTTTTTTTTCTTTTTTTTTGCCATTGTGCATGCTTGATTCGCCATCATTACCTCTGAATATTTGATGTTATTGTTTCTCGATGAATCCATCTTGCTTTTGTTTCGTAGCCGCAGTTTATATACCGTTGGTATTCATTGTTTTGTATGCTACTGTTGTGTTCAATCTTGTTGTAATCACTTTGTTTTGATGAATTCATGACGCCTGCATCACGAAGATTTTCACTGGAATTTTATTTGTTCACCTTATACTAACTATTGTGTAATCATAGATTTATATAGCATGCTTGTTTTGTTGTTGTTTGTTTATTTTATTTTTCATTGATTTCTTGCTTTCATTTTTTAACCTTGCATTCTCCCTAGCTTTCGTGCAAATTTTTTTAAACGCATTCTTTGTTCTCATGCTGCACACGACATTTAACATACATGTGTTTTAGTGTTAGGAGGTCCCCCCCGTCAGCTGTCGTAACTTTGGGACCTCCGAATAGCGAGCATTCGTTGAGGACGTGGTTCTAGCAATTGATTCAATATTCTGTTACGTACAAGAGTGATGCATCTAAGAGATCCTGAGCGACGAACCCACTAGCCACGTCTGATTTTTAGCAAACTTCCGCATCTACGACACTTCTTGCCTCCTTCGCAAAAATGGCTAGTGATATACACAGCAATGCCTGCCACAAATAGAATTTCAAAGATTTCTGCAAATATTGGCATTTGTTTCTTGATGTGTGCTAAACCTTCCGCTAAGAAAAAAATTATTCTATGCATTGTTTTATTTTATAGAGGGTCTTTATGTCCAAATTGGTGCGTGTTCGCCAGAAACTAACTCTGCATTTTTTGTGCAACATTTTTCTACCTCCTAGGTATAGACAATGTGGCGAAAAAAAAAGGAGTGTAGCAGACGGCTTGTCTGGTACAAAAAAGTTCACTTACCGCCAAAGCTTCCACAAGCTTCAAAAGTGTTTCATCCTGAAGAGAAAATAATGTGACAATATCAATCTGCGGCTTTTATAAGAAAATAATTCTTGAAATTCTGTTTGATGTTCTTTATGTGCAGTTAATTAGGCAATGAAAGAATGAGGCCAAGCTAGCAGCATACAGCGATATCGAGGGCAGAGCAGCAAAAGAAGCAGTGGCGAATCAAGAATATTCCCTCGCACGAAAACGCCTCTATGTTCATATCCTGCTTAAGGAGGAAATGCGTACAGCACGTACTCATAATGGTGCAAGTGAAGAGTTTAAAACGTGGCACGCTAGCCTTTTATCATAATAGAAGTACACTGACCTACCTGCATGCTTTTATTCTATTGATTGAGTCTCAGACTAGTAAAATGAGCAACTAGATGATTAGGCCCCATCTTTAGCTCTGATTAAAGTACTGGGCTTTGTTTTCTTTGGTGCACCTGGGATATTTCATGAGAGCTTGAAGAAACCTAGGAAAGTATCATGCGGCTGACATAAGCACTGACTATTTACATCTGGGGCGCAGTGTGTTTCCGTCGTCAGGAGGGCTGATCCCTGCTCTGGTGTTTGCAGAAACTACACAGTGAACTTATAATAGGTGTTCCATTGACAGTGCTCGCTTATATTGGATTATTCTTCAGTGATTTCTGAGTTTCTGCGAGGAGTACTAGACATGTCTTTTACACATGGTAATTTTCTTTCAAACATCGCCACCTGCAATTTTCGAAGTTTACCCACTGCAGTGTGTTCAGTGTCGATGCCCTAATAAGTTTACTTCAATTCATATCACGCTCACCCGCGAAATTTCAAGCATAATCAAGTTTTTAACACGAAAGTGTTTTATGTCGGGGTCCACCACGGCTCCTCTGACGTATTTCCGTCACGGATATGACGTTGTAAAATATAAACTAACATACTGAGATCAAAGAAAAACTGGGAGAAAAAGTTCCGTCGCCGTGCGTCGAACCTGCGAGCTCTCGCTCCGCAGCGCGCGGCGAGAAACCACTCGGCCACGGGAGCGACGTACCCCAGCTTGCTAACGGCAAGCTATTTATATACACTATATACCGTTGGCGGTCCTCAGAGCTCATCGACTTCAGCGCGTTTTCGTCATCGCTAGTGAGATGGCGCGAAGGTGGCACGGAGTGCGCGCTCTCAAGGTCGTCGCGCCTCTCGCTCCGATGAGCGCGCGCCTCCACGGGGCGTGGTCGCTCGTGCGCGCGCGCTCATCTCCTGATCGGGGCATTGGGGCGCCTTGTACGTCGTGCTTCAAGCGCACGTTTGCTTTGAAGTTACAGTGGTTAAAGAGTGCGCGAAGGTCGCTTCGCTCACCACAGCGGCGGCGTTTACGAAGGGAGCGCGCTGCTCACATACGAAGTAACAATTGTGACAGTTTTCGCGCTCGTTCTGTGTATACTTGTGCGTTCGTTTCGTGCGTCTTTCTTCGTGTTAGAGCCGCGCGCTTTAAGTGTCGAGCTGTGACAGTCCGCGCTCGTCTTGTGTATGCTCATTTGGTGCGTCCTTTGTGCTTGAGGTGCGCGCTGCATGTTTCGAGCTGCTTGCCGTTCTTCGCGTGGCATTACAATTTGTTGCTATAGCATTCATTTCTTCGATCTTGTGGCGAAGCAATGCACAACGAACGGTCGACTAATTCTGTGAATACACGTTTCACTTTCGCGTTATACCGATTCCTTTGACAGAGGGATCAGCCATGTTTTTTTCTTAGGATAACTCCAACGAAGAACCCAAATTAAACACCAGTAATAACAGTGGGGGCACTGTGCTGTGTGGTGTAACGAAAGCATGTGCAGCAGAATGTTATAAGCTGAGAACTAATAATTCGCTGCCATTGTGTCCACGTTACACAAGGAAACGAGAAGTTACTACAGCCAGCAAGTCTTGAGAACTTGTACACGTCAGCATGTACTGGAATAAGGCAAAGCACTCTTTTACTCTTCGTTCGGCGTATAGCATTGTATGCCGGACACAAAATTTTTATCAACTTACCGTGAAGGATTCACCGTCTTCGCACAGTATCAGGGTGTCAGTGAGGCACTGAAAGCGGAGTGAAAGAAGATTCATGGCTAAGCAAAACGTTTTCGTGGGCTAGTTGGTTCATGACGATTGGACACTTAAGCTTGATGAGGCGAAGATACTTCTCCTCAGTTAAAATGTGAAAATCACAAATTGGTCAAAACCCAGAAAAAAGAAGCTCAGTTTTAACTTTTCATCGGGAAACAGAGCCGCAATTCAATATTTTTGGAGCAGTAGACTATTGCTAGTGGTATTATAGAAACTACGTAGCATAGAGGTTTCTTCGAAATTTCTGCGAATCGGTGCAAACTCACAACTTTGGGAGGACATGGTGATTGCCAGGGGGTATTGCGGCTAGCAGTTTCGAGTCCACACGCCAATCATCTACCGAAGCAGGTTGTCAAACATGAGCAACACTTACTTCGAGTTTAGGTAAATTAGTTCGTGCTCATAATTTTGCAAGTTTGTTGTAAATCTATGGGCACAATCACAGTCTTAATTATTAAGTCCGTCCACCTCGGTGGAACACTGGTTACGGTGCTCGGTTGCTCAACCGAAGGTCGCGGGTTCGAACCCGGCCGTGGCGGTCGTAATTTCGATGGAGGCAAAATGCTAGAGGCCCGTGTTCTGTGCGATGTCAGTGCACGTTAAAGAAGGATAGATGGTCTAAATTTCCGGAGCCCTCTACTAAGGCGTCTCTCATAATCTTATCTTAGTTCTGGGACGTTAAACGTCAGATACTATTCTGACGTAAGCCCATCCATCGGCATGTCCCACCAAAGCACCGCAACCTAGCAGTTGTCGCGCAGGAACGCGGTGCGGAATGGACACTACGTGCCTTGTGGCGTGCAAAAGCGGGTTCCTAACGGAGCTGTTTAAGATACTGCATACCACTCGAAGCACATATAGCAAAAAATATGCCGCGAAATTACCTGCACTTCGAAGGTGCCTTTTCTATAGTGAAAAATTCCGCGGTCGTTTTCTTATCATCCTGACAAATATTGCACAACCAACCAGCTTGCAATGGCAGCATGCACTGTTTTGCTTAGTCACATGAATTATGATGTGGTCGTAGCACAAATCTATAGTTCAAGAGACACAAGGAATGCGACATATGAAAAACGCAATGATTCACGAATAAATAGAAACTATAATACCTGTCACAGAGTTAATATCTGTCGCATTCATTTCACCGCTTGTCTTAAAGCTTTGTTCTAAGCTGATATTATTTTCTAACCACTAGGCCAAGTTAACGCCTAGCATCAACTAAGAATCACTAGAATATTCTGCAGTCCAACTTTCTTCCAGGATACAGCCTTGATTTCGATGGAGCTCAGTGTGTCCCTTGGAGAAGGAGAATGCGTGAATTGTGAACGGTTTTGCATTTTCTAATCTCTAGAGTAACAGGGTACTGACTATAAGATATTAGCTACTACAAAATATCAGTGGTTAAGTAGCCATGGAACACGCTTGCGTCAGACACTGGACGTAGTGTGACAATGCCGTTTGCTAAAGAACAGAATAATAATAATAATAGTGATAATAATAATAATAATAATAATAATAATAATAATAATAATAACTGTTGGGGTTTAACGTCGCAGAACAGAGAATAGAGCAGAAAATAAAAATTATGAGATGACAGCCACAAGACAAACTACAAGTAAATAGACTGTTTGAGCTTTGACGGTCAGTTTTCTAGTTCCCATGGCTGAGGCTCTAGCCGATTTTGACCGATATCCGAGAACTTCAAGAGCCGTACGAAAGCCCAAACAAAACGCAATGTGTGGGCAAATGGCAAATTTCTCGTAGTGTGCTCGTGTGTATATGCATGTCGTTATGTTGATTTCGCTTTACACGTATTCTGTTCACGAAGCGAGAAATCGACCCTTTACAACCGCATTCGCAGATGAGAATGCTTTACCACTAACAATTTCTAGTCTGCACAGCACCAGATGTTGCGAAACAGGATAATAGCCACCCGTATGTGGTCCGGCGAAAAAACTTCAAGTATGAGCGCATAGGCGGGCGTAGGGTTTCTCATTTGGGGAGAGGGGGGGGTCTCACCGAAGCGCCGCCCCCCCCTCGATCGAGTTCGAAAGAGAACAAGCTTCCTGAAGGATGTGAAATAGACATAAAGCGATGACATGCTTTAACAACGGCCTGCCTTGGCCTCTGGCTTAAATCGAGTAACTCTGCGAAGTTAACAGTTCTAAGCATGAAACATAGCTAGTCGACAAAAAACCAGCGTGTGCATAATGCAGCACTTTAAAGAATCAAATGATAGATGTGACGGAGTACAGATATCCCTCTTTCTCTGTTCTCCCACCCATCTGGCATGCTTATGTAGACGCGCGAGAGTTTGAGGCCCAGCGACTGAAACGACGACAATAGTTTGCAGAACGTGCTGCTGAGCTACCAGGGTCATGATTCAGAATCTTACGCATGAAACCAATAGGTCAGTGGGAACTACTGCTTTGCGTGCCACTTCGAGCTATCGTTAACAATCAGAACGTCTATCTCTACATTCGCGTATATACAGAAACTTGTTTTATTGCAATAGCAATTATATGAACACCATCGACGGAGTTTTGCTGTTGCCGTCGCCGTCATGTGCCTTATATATATATATATATATATATATATATATATATATATATATATATATATATATATATATATATATATGTGTAAGGCGAAGAGAAACATTAGAAGAAAAAAAATTGCAGAAGCACCCGATCCGGGATTCGAACAAGTGACCCCTCGCTCCGCAGCGCGCTGCGTTAGACAACACAACCACGTGCCACGCATGCGCCAGCGTATATACGGCGAGCTATTTACATACACTATTTACCGCTGGCGGTAGTCACTGCTGACGGCTCTTGCCACCACATGGCAAGAGCCGTAGAGGGGTCACTCCAAGCGCCGCAGTTTAAAACAAAAAGTGATATCTTAGATCGTCGGGTATGGCAGTACACTTGTCCTGTGTATAGCTGTGTGTTGTTTTCGAGCGTCCTTCTTTGTTTTTCAGCGGCGCACTGCAACTGTCGAGCGGCTTGTCGTTCTTCGTGTGACACTCCAATTTCTTGCTATCCCATTCATTACTTCAACCTTGCGACGACACTATGGCTTTTTATGTAACTACACGAGATATCTGCGTTTATGTACGGAGTAACATGTAGCCGTTCTAAACCAGGTGATATAGCCTCTTCGGAGTTTTTAACTGCTTCGTTTAAGAATTCGACGCCGGAGTATATACTTAAGGAACAGGTACTCGGCATATGCGTGTAAGTTGGTCAGGTGCCAGTGAGGTTAGATGTATGTGCGTTTTTTTGCTAACTATACTGTTGGTAATGCCTTGTTGTCGTTTGATTAGAAATTGGACAACTCTGGAATCTGTGATCAAATAATAAATCCCGCAACTATGCGAAATGCATTGGCGTCTCAGTCTGAATGTAAATTATTTTTTGCTTTGCGTAGATTCCCACATGTCTATGTTCACCCCCCTTTTTGTACTCGCATTTATATCCCCCCCTATGCAATGAATGCCCTGTTGGGCCGATAGGGTACTCGTATAAATAAATAAATAAATAAATAAATAAATAAATAAATAAATAAATAAATAAATAAATAAATAAGCCAGTACCCACCTGTCCTAGATTGAGATCACCTGGAAGCGTAAGGTTGATAGGCTCTGTGCAGACATCATCTCCGGACAAAAGTGTTATGCATCCAGGCACTTGAGATATGGTGCACAAGGGCGTGAGCAACCTTGTAACGCTGCTCAAACCTGAGAGAAAGCATAAGGACATTGCTGTGACGCTCAAGCTGTGGGTGTAATCTTTCAGTTGGCAATAATAGCGTTGGTTGTCCCGGTGTAACAATATATGCCTGATATCTTATGCTTAACTCGAGCAAACACGCTCTTGTTTGTGTGACGTAGAAGGACTCAGTGGCTTGGCAAATGCACTGCCGTTAGAGAGAGCACAAGAGGAATGTGCAGGAAAAAAAAAAGGCGATGATTTATGATAGTCTAATGTTCTGGTAGGTAATATAGCCATCTCTGCTTCATCGTTTATTTTTAATCGTACTTTTTTAGTTACATGGACCTCGTGTAGAGTGGCAGCTTTCATGTCGACACTGATGCAAAATTTGCTCCAATTCCCTGCGGGATTTATTTGCATCAACAGTTATGTATTAACTACCAAGTGGTAATTACGGCAAATATCGCTTCGAAGGTAATTTAGACGAATATTCAGGTTCGCGTGCGTGGTCGAGTGCTATACGCCTCACCGCGACATTGAGATCACCTCAGGTTACCCCGAACCTGCATGACGTCAACACTGCTATCTCATGCAATTATTAATGACGATGCCATTGCCGTTTTCGTCCTGCTGTCGCGCTTGCGCTAGCTCGCTAGTCTTCGGCGGCTGCTTGCAGAGTCCAAGCCAACAGCGAACGGATGCAAAGCCTCCACCAAACTGTCGCAAACAAGAATGTTGACGGTGGCAACCACGCAGCAGGTGCGGGAGCCGAAAGAGCGTGAGCACGCCTCGCAGGCCGCGTGGAAGTGCGTCACTGTTTTGTGGACTCATGTGGTCGAGTGTACATGCCATGTTGCTCACACCAAGTGACGTCAGTAGCGCCCGGCGGCTTGTCGCTCTCGTGGCTGTCCCTAACCGAGACTGAGAGTGATTGGCGCTAAACAAACTAAAAATATTGGACTCGCAGGCGCTGCAACAAGCAATGGGCCTTCTATGACTAACAAGCCAGCAGCATGCTGCAGAAAAAAAACACCAAACCGAAAGCTTTGTCCTATCCCATTAAAAAATGTATGAAAAGCGAAAAGCAAAGATGGCAAAGATTCTTTTTAAAGGTGACAGCAGACATGATTCGTTTTAAGCGAACTTTTTCGGAAAGGGAAGCGTAGACCTTTCCAAGGTACAGAAAAATACCTGCAGGCATTGCTATTACGTACTTCAATTTGAAAAAGATTAAAGTTGTGGTTAACTAAGTAAACTATATTATACAGAAGAGCAGGTACTTATTAACTGTGCCGGTAAGCAACTTACTTATTCCAAGTACACTCAGAACGATGGAGAGGATGTCAATCAAGGCGGCCAAGGCACCTACCGCATTTGTGGTCGCCAAGGTAGTAACAAGACACTGCGTTGAGACTCATAATATGTTAGAAAAAAAATGAATAGTCTTCGCAAACATGGCGCATTTATCTGCCGCTTCATTGAAAGCCTAGGAATAACTCTTTAGTGTTAGTATATTCAGTTCTGTTAAAAAATCTGCTTTCACAGTGAGCTGATATTTGCATGTGCGCTTGTCATTGTCTGCTTGTCGTCCGTATTCTCTGCCGCACAGTATACATGTATCACATATAACCAACTGGCCCGATCATCCATTTCCAAAATGAAAGCTGCATATTCGGAAATGAGTGCCATAAGCAGCAGCAAGCTTAAAGAACAGTTAGAAAGGCACCGTTATCACGTTACCAACGACGGCCGTTCATAGAAGGAAACACGCTAGATTCCGGCGCTTCATTCTATACATCGACATGCGGACACAATTTAAGCGCAGATTTTTTAAAAGGATAGCGTTTCAAGCTCTTGGATGACCTTTTCAATTGTTTATGTTTCATTCGCCAAATGGTGTTTCATGTATTAATTGTAATTTGTGTTTCGCCAACTGAAGTTCACGGTTAGCATGATGTTGCTTATTTTACGTGTCCGACGTTTGCTTTACATAACTATTAAGTACAATATCTGCCTTTTTGTCTTGGCCTGAATGCATTACACTCTCGTTACGATCAAAAACAGATTCCCCTTAACAGAAGTGGGCCTGACGTACCTCAACGATACTATCAACCACGGCACTCAGGACGTCATCCTGCATGATAAAAGAGCAGGTAACTTCATTATATTGCAAAAACATATAATAGATGAGTTCATGAAAGCAACTGCTTTTTTTTTCTAGATCATAATTTATTGCCCAGGTGAACACAGCACATTCTCAGTCATGGTATTCAGTACAGATATAATACACACCACGAAAGAAAAAACATTCGCACCATTGCTTCTCAATCACAGTAGACTGATTTTTCCCGTGGATTCACAAGTGACCAGTCTTTAGAGTCTTGCATTTAAAGTGCAAGCCCTGTACGACATAAGACCAGAGAATGGATGGATGGATGCGAAATTTTATTGTTCGTCCTGAGGTGCACGACTCAACGCGCAGCGGGCCGCTCCCCTGTACGGACGGTCAGGCCAAGCCCGACCGCCGCATCGTGTGCCCTCTGGACAGCCCACAGCTGAGTCCCGACATCGGGGCTCTTGATAGCGGATAGCCACTTGTCTTCATTGGTTTGGTTCGTGCCCCCGTAACGAGGGGCGACGCGAGAGCATGTGGTCTAGGCTAGCGAATTCGTTGGAGCGCCTGCAGGAGCTACTGGGATAAATGTCAGGATAAATTTTATGCAATCAAGCCGGGCTGGGATACGAACCAGTCTTCAATAATCCGACATTCAATGCCTGCACTCGATTTAACTTTTGATAGGAAGCGGAAAATCTCTCCTGCCGAGATAAAAGGGCCGTGTAATGTAATTTCATTATAAGTGGTCGGATTATCTTTGTTCTCCACAAATGCGGGCCGGTGGGTCATGTGATCGCACTAATCTACCAGAGAATCGTGCGAAATAATTCATTACTCAAATAATGTACTTACAGTTTACATTAGCATTTCACCAAAAGTTAACTTTTTAGCTAGGTAAAACTTGTTAAAACACTAGGTCACTAGTGCTAGGTCACTTGGTAAAACTAGCTAGGTTACTAGGTCACTTTAGCTAGGTCACTTGGTAAAATATACTTCAAAAATTTGGGTTATCGGTAGCCTGCTTCCCATAAAGGAGACTCTCTGGGTTTACGAAAATATTTAACCTTGCTATTGTTAAGAAATGGTTACTTACGACAGTGGCTGTGCAGAGGTCCAAGGAGTTCTGTAGACACTGTAAAAAAATCGTGTTTAGGAAACAGTCCCCAAACACACTGAGTGAAATTTAAGCAACATTCTGACATCGATACTGAGCTTTTAAACGACTTTGATACACGCAGTTGATTGAACGGAGTAACTTCTACGTTTGCGAAAAATGCGGGAGAAAATAACCTCGTAACATGTATTTGCGTTGAAAGTACAGGTGTATGAACGTCCCGGACAAATATATGGGCTGCTTCTTTCATTTTGAAACTGGAAACGATTGTACAAATACATCAGAAACTACATTCACATAAATGTCAAAAAACAGTTTCCCAGACCTCGTCGGGCTATTCAGGCATCGGCAATATATTCCGAATGTATTGTGTGAAGACGAAAACCAAACTTCATGTCCGAAAGTACAGCGAAGAGCACTGAATGGCAAATGTGAAGTAAATCCGTTAGAAAAACAAATGAAAATTCCTCGCATAAATTTTATGAAGTTCACACAACTCGAATAATTCAAAATAATGTTCACGTGAAAAACGATTGTTAGGAAAGTATGTTTATGGAGGAAAATAAGTTCTGTGAGGGAAGATGTACTTCAAGCTTTAGAAGCCGTAACATGTGCATTGTTATCTTTGTCATAGGAACCATTCGTTTTACAGAACATTGCATCACAGAAATAAGCCATTAGAAACGGCCCAGAGTTACGCGGCTGTCCATTCTGTTTCTTGCGTCAGACTGCCAATAATATGGGCGTTGAAAATAATAAAGCCACATTGCTCCATTCGTTCAAGAAATAATTGTGTCACATTTTCGTCTTAACACAAGCGTAACTTTTTTTATTTCAACAATATGCAGAGTGTATTGTTTACCGTTCCAAGATTGAGGACGCTGGGCAGAGATGCAGTCAGGCAGTTTGCTGCAAAAAATTAAAAAAAAATCAAACGAATCACTTCGAGCGTTCCGCAATGGGTGGCTGCTACACGTTGTTCCCGGGTTTGCTGAAGGTCTAAGTCACTCTTTTTAAGCAATTGAATTGTAGGTGCGGTGGTGGCAGAGTTTAGCAACCTTCCTCGATGCTACCCTATACAACGGCTTATGAGAAATAAAACCAAATAAAGCCAAGGGAAGTACAGGGGAAGTTATCTGTAGTAATTATGGTATCAATATGACAAAATTAAAGGGAGGGGAAGAAAACTTCCCACACGCAGGGTTCGGACCCCGTTGGTGGCAGGGGCCGAACGGCACCAAGAAACAATGTCCACTATGCTTTGCTTAGTTTCATTGTGTGTTTGTTCTCATGAATGTTATATTTACTAAAGCAAACGTGCCGTTAAGTTTCCCTTCCTTCGCCTACCGTTTAAACAAAGCCATTCAAGAATTGTCTCCAGAATTCTGAAAAGTAAAGGAAATGAAATCTTTGCTCCATACCTTCACAATTCCTTTTTCGGTTGAAGCAGGCACCATAAGGTGGCTAGTGAGATCAATTACAACGGTAAGACGAGAATTGTGGCCGCATCGCAGTAATGGTAGAACGCCAGACAGAAAAGCACAGCTTGGTGGCCTTTCTTATCAGCTGCGAAACACCTTAGGGGGTATGCTTGTCGGCGTCCCCTGTCCTCACGGTGTGTCATGTCGACACAATCCACCATAAATATGGGTATGGGCCACAATGGATAAATCCTACTACTTGCCACCCTTCCACTAAAAATGAAGAAGGCAACAGTTCGTCCAACAAATAGTCGATGTTCTTAATGGAGCAGGAACACCCTTCCCTACAAGCCGTATGGAACTGAAAGCGGACGTGTAAGGAAGGAGATGAGAAAGCACCTTTGGGTTAGCGGCGTTCCGACGCAGCTTTCTGACGACGTTAGTGTGGCGGAAACACCCTTCCCTACGGGCCCGGTTTCAGGCTTGGAACCACTAGGGCCCCATCAAAGAAATGTCTCTCGCAACAGCGCATGATTCGTCCCTCCCCAGGTTTCGCGTAAGTGGCGCCAAAACACTCTCCCTTACATGGTTCGCCCCTCCCCGGTTTCTTTTTTTGTCGTTTTTTTCTGTTTGCTTCTCTTTCTGTCTGTTTCTTGTATATCTTTTTATATCTGTTTCTTGCTATCTATTTCTTTCTCTGTCCATCAATATGTCTTTTTTTCGCTTTTTCTTTACTTCTCTTTCTTCCATTTCTTTCTCTCTCTCTCACTGGCTGCTTCTTTCTCCCTTTTAGGGGCGAAGCTCCTTAGGGTGTGGGTCTGTCCCTCCTCTGTAGTATGTAGTAGTAGTAGTAGTACGTAGCCACGTATAGTGGGGTGTACCCACTCCACGTGATAAAGATGACGATGACGCCTGATGACCATGAAGACTAGGCACGTTCCAGTCTAGTGGAATGTACCCACTAGACGTGATAACGATGACGATGACGCTGATGATCATAAAGTATAAGCGCGTTCCAGACCACACATTCTCTTTCTGCCATGGATGAAAACGATCGTGAACGCGCTCTCGCCCTCGAAAGGCAAAACGGCAACGCCGACAACAAGTATAATCACACCACACCCCCGCGTTTGTGTGTCAGGTCTTTGTATGATGATCGAGTGGGCAAAATTTATGGGAATTGACGGTTTACCAGATTACCTCCGGAGCTTCGCCCACTCATCATCATTCACTTCATGCATATGGCGTGATTTTTTTTCTTTGTTTCCCTCATTTCTGTCTTTCTATAACTTTCTGTCTTGCTCTGTGTTATTATAATGCTTTTTAGCGTCTGTTTTTTATAGTTCTTCTATACTAGGTGACAAGTGGTCAGCTGTAATAGGTGAATTGCAAGCCCTTCTTGTGAACGGCCCATTGCCAATTTCGTATTCCGAAAGCGCTCTCCGGTAATTTTAGGAGCTCAATAAAATCAGAAAACTTTCGCTGGGTAAATCGAAAGGAAGGAAAGCGCAACGGCACATTCTTCCGAGACTTCCAGAATTAGCTGACGTTGTTATATCAACCACCGACCGACCGACTTCACATCGTACGTGTGTGGGCTTCGCTTGACAATTTAGCATGCATGGCACACGCGCGTTTACGAATGCAACACAACACCACTGCGATGCTTGTAGTGAACACTGAAATCATTCTGGCTGTCTACTATTTGCACTCATTGGGGCTTCAGTTTCGGTTTACCTGGTGAATTTGGTCGAATTTCGTTAATTCACAATAATTACCACAGACAGCTTTTTAGGAATATCACAGCAGCGATGGGCTGTTAGCAGCAAGGACCTCAATTCTCTTATTTGATCGGACCGCCAGCCTCTGTTATACAAAGAGTAATTGAATTTTTGGTTCCTACGGTAACTGATGTCTTCATCTGTGTTAAAGTGGCCAGGATACACATTTTCAATCATAAACTATGTTATCAGGGCCAATCCTTCGTCATTCAGAAATAAGCTGGGGCAATTTCAGCAAATGCGGTCGAGTGATTAATATATATCTGAATATTTTTATGAACACGCGAGCTGCCTGAAAGTCGAGCAACACTGGCACACTCGCGAGCCGTTATGTAACAAGCAACTAGATGTGCGAGCGTCTGCATTCCGGCGAACGGTATATTTCCGTGGTCAGCTGCGCGTGAAATCCTGATAATTTAGCTTTCTTCAGCGTGGCACTGAACTTGAACGACATTGAGTGGCTGAAACTTGTGTAGAAGATGACGGCTCCTTCCGCTCCAGCATCCGACGTCACAAGCGCTCTGGCAAAATAACTGGCTGTCGCCGGCGGTGGGCGCAGTTTACAGTGAGCGACTTCTAGGGCGTGTTTTGCACTGGAATCTGTTTTTATGGCCCACTTTTCTAATCTGTATAGGCATAGAAGACCCTCTACTACTAGCCTTTGTTAAAAACCACAAATTCTTGGGCAACCGTGTCATGGCCCCTTTGAAGGGCCCCTCACTAGGTTTGACAGTTTTGAGCTTACGAGCGCGATGCGTACACTGAGGGTTCACCATCACGTCTGCCAAAATTTGCAACGCTACGCGCCGCGGAAATGGGTCAAATTTCAAGCTGAACGCTGCTTGCCCTTCCTCTCGCGGGCTCGCGCCCAGAGAATGAGAGGATGACGTACACGGTGGAATGGCCCTACGTAGACGGTAGTGCTGTGACGTTGCTACTCTACGTAGACGATCGTGCTCCGATGCCGCCAACAGTAGTATGCGACACTGCGATAATTATTTGACACTAAGTCTAGTTTGTGCAATTTGTCGTTTGAATAGATGAATAAAATTTGAGAGCAATAACAAAACACACAAAATGAGAGCGTTCTCTTTTTAAATTTTTACTGCGAATCGCAGCGAGATCCGAGACTAATGTACCTCCATTTCTCATGCGCTCGTGTTCTTGCGCTTTGGGTATCGTGAAAACGTCACCCTTACAACGAAAATAATTTTCTGCTGCGTTCCAGAGATCATAAGGCTCATTTATCCTCCCGCGTCTAACTAAGTGTTCATGCGGCACACCGCTGGTCTCGCGTCCGTACGAACGTCGCAGCTTTCATGGTCAGTAATAGGTTGAAAGCCAAGTGATCAGCGAGGGCGAATTCTGCGTAGCTTGCAGAGACGAAGCGCATAGAACACCGCCACAACACCGCTCGTGTCTCGGGGGCTCGGGTTGGTTCGAGCACGTGATGCCCTCGTGACATTGTGCGTGCATGACGTGTTCTTGCGTATGCGTGATGTGATCCTCCAGCTCACGTGCCGAACAGGGTAAGGAAGGGATTTGGCTTGCGAAGGCTACACGGGGCGAGCGGCAAGGGTTTCAAGCTCGCCTCCTCGCATCAGGGTTTCTCACCGCCTCAAAACATTGGTTTTCTTAGCTTCTAATGGACCGATCAGAAAAATTAATGTGCCATAATGCTCTTTATTGGGCGCGCAACAACTTCCAGTCTGTAACTAAAATTCGTTATGTCACCTGGTGAGGGGGCCCTTTAAGATGCCTGCCGCCACAAGAAAACTAATTGTTATGACAGCAACAGAATAATTCAGTTCCTTTTTTTTTGGGGGGGGGGGGGGGGGGGGATATTTTCGGACAGACTTCTTACTAAACCATCCACACTTCGATGTCTTTCTTGAATGTACGTAGCTTTAATAAATATATTCTGATATTTGAGTGGAGAACTAAAATCTGATCACTAAGCGAAAGCTTTTGTAGGATGGCTTTGCTACAGCTATACTCGACAATGTCATAATGTAAAGACATCCGCATGACGTGGCCTCAATAACAAGAAATCAATTTGCCGTCCTCGTAAACGTCATAGCTGATAGCTTAGATAATGCTTAGATAATGCAAGAAGTGTTGTGCAAAACCTGCGGTGAAGAATGTGCTGCCAGATATGCCGCCATTATGCATTGGAGTATCTAAAAAGAGGAAGTTAGAAAGTCTAAACGCATATGTTGAACATCTCACGTGTGGCAGCCATTGTGCCAGGCATCAGCAGGGCAGTCAGGAGGAGGCAGATGTGCGCCATGATAGATAAATGGGTGGACTGGTGAACCTCTCCGGCACACTACACGGTTGAAGTGATGTCTTCCACACGACATAGGCTTTCTATTTATGTTAAACAGATAGCGTCCGTCACTTGCATCTTTTTTTTTGTGTGTGTGGGTGATACTATTCATATCTGAGCCAGAACAAAAGTACCTGTGATATAGCGTTTGGTTTTTTTTTTTTCGGCAGAAATCAAAACACGCCGTTTATCCTGTTTTCCACGTTTTCAAATTTGGGTTGTCTCCCAGCGCAGCAGTATCGCACATGTCGTTATGAAATTTGCTACTTGTTAGTTTTACAAGAGCGGACCGCCCTGACTGTACAAGCTTGGTTCTTTTTTTTTTCTGAAAGCGATGCTAGTGGTGTGAAATTATGTAGGGAAGCATGTGTACCATGCTACTAACCACGAGCTGTGCCAAAATATACCGCAGTGCAATGTTTAGCTCACGGATGCGGGAGAGATATTTTCTGTATACCACTTTTGTCAGCAGTCAAGAACGGCGTGATTGGGAACTGCGCGGCGCTTCGCTCTTGCCGTATTTGTGCGCAATTATCATAGTTCCATTTTTTGTGTACGGGAGCTTTGCAGATTCATGTAAACATGTCCTCCCTATTGAAAATCCTTGGTTGGTGGATACTGGAATCGTTGCTGGATATGGTGGAAACAATAGTGGATGTGGTGGAAATAATAGTGGTTAAGCTGGAAGCTTTGGTGGTCATAATGGCTGATGATGGCGAGAGTGGAAAAAATGGTGGCAGATGGTGGCGGTGGTGGCGAGCCAATGGTGGTGACAGTGGAAAATGCTGGCTGATGGTGGCGATGCAAAATATGTTTTGGTGGATGGCTTGGTGAACAAGCTGGATGACGGTGGCATAGTGGAAACACGGTGGATGAGGGTGGCATGATGGAAATGCACGTGGCACAGTACGTGAAATCACTGTTATTTTCAACGTTCCCCCCTCGAATGTGTAGACAAATGTGATTGCAGTCCCAATAAGCTAGCGCCGATCATTATGCTTTCTAGCACACTTTTTTTTTATTCATGCGGTGTCAATACCGTCACAATATTTGTGGAGCGCAGAATCCGTGAATGTTTACATGTTTATCGCGTACCTATATGAGTTTGACAACCGTGATGTGGTGTTGTATTGTGATGTTTACGTGTCTACAGGTATCGGTGTGAACAGCGACGGTAAATGTGTTACATCGCCGCGCAATTGTAGAAGTAAATTACACTTTTCAAAATACAACGGGTTGACCAGAAAACAGCCGCCACTTGATATCGCCACGCTAGAAACGCCGCTCTGGAAATTCTTGCACTCATTAGCTCAGCTGCACTTTAAGGTAACAGCGACAATGCGTGCGAAGCTAAAATGCACAATCTTTTACGTTCGGCATGCGTCGATATAAGCCGCACCAAGTATGACTTCCACCATCCTATTCTACCACCATGATTTCCACCAAAGTTTAGGCCTAGCGTACCGACTGAGTCCGTCTACGTGTCATCGGCGCTTCTAGGTTTCAGGATACACGATTCCGACGAGTAGGAATGACTTTCCAGCTCATCTGTGACATCGGTTAACCTAAATGAAGCGTTTTTTCTTGTGTAAGGCGTCCGCACAAGAAGCGATGAACATAGATGCGACGCGCTTCCAGCAAACGCCTCCGATCACCGATAGCCGCTGGTCCCACTCGCCGGCACTTCTCTGGCTCGTATGCGAGAACACATATTTGTGAATTCGTACGCCTTACTGAACTAACATGATGACATATATTTCCCGCGCACTGCATTCTTTTTTGGCCTAGCGGTTATGTAGTTGTACTTAACGATAACTTCACAGATCAGTGCGCTGGCACGGCCGCGCTCGTTGCGCGAAAATACATCACAGTATTCAATCAACTGTACGCGCGTATTTATCGAACGAGCTTAGAGTCGACACGAAGCCTCTGCACATGATTCCCTTTCGAACGAGCGAGAAATGGATATATTAATCTAGGCAGTAACAGCTGGTTGATATGTTAATATATACTTTTTAGTTATGTTGTGAATTGTAACAGAAATTTAGTGCTGTTGCCATTATTGACATGCCATTCGTTACTGGCAACTGTTTTCTTATGTTTAATAAGTATGCGAATTTTAGTAGGAGGGGAAGATTGTGTCTCTCTCGAGTATGCGACATACAACGCTGAAGTTAAACGGTGTGGTAGTGTTGACTAGTCGTTCTGTGTCCCTCAAAACAAGTTTCAGCGTGGCGTAGTGGTAAAGTGCTCTGGCTCAGGATCCGAAGGTGCCACGTTCGACTCCTCGTGGCGACAGGCTTTTTTTTCAAGCTTTTTTTTTTTGCTCTCCTGCTTTCTTCATTGTTTTCTATGCAATTATTTAGGTATGGCAGCTAGAGACGATGGACCTGACGGTTTAGAGCCGTTTTGCGCTCCGTTCGTTTCCAGCATCCATCACCGCCAGCATACACGGTATTCCAGCATTGCCACCGTATTCCAGCACCATAATCCACCATAATGATGGATGGTGGAATCCACCATTCCCATGGTGGACAGATTTTCAATAGGGCTGTTTCTTGAAATAGCCCCCTTTCCTCGTTTTCCAGCTCAGCTGGCGTGCAGAAAAGTGCGCCTGTTTCGGCGATGCTATCCTCCGTCCGGAAAATAGGACATCGAATGAGCTGAACATCTGCATTTCAGTGCCTCTGAAAGAAAAAAGTATTAAAAAAAAAAGTTAATGTTATTTGTGTTCACTGCGACATGCGCTTACAACTATAGACCGCTTTGAAATATCCGCTTCATACTGCGAGCAGTCGTCATAAAAACAATAAAGACACACCACTGATACTTATTATAATTATGAATAGTCCTTTCTCAAAACTTCGGCCAATTTTATATAATATCCACTTATATTCACTGGGTATATTGCATATTAATTGACTGATTGATTGATTGATTGATTTAAAAACATTAATGAGATCTTGTGGGATGCGCTTTATAGAATACTTTATTATATGGGTACTGTGGTGTCTGGCTATGAACAACTTCGCATGAGTAAGAATGAACACGAATCATTTGGTACGTGAAAGTAGCGATGCGGTACTACCTAGATGAGCAGTCTTGAACAGAGTTCCGTAATCGTACGCGCCACTGTGGGGTTTTTCGGACGTACTACGTGAACCAGAGACAACGTAAGTAACACAGCTATCATATATAGACCCATACCGTTCGCATTCCATTGAGCCGATATTGAGCTGAAGTAATATTTGGCCGTACTTTTCACAGAGTGAAGAACATCTGGGTAAACTGGACGTCAATAAACACGGCACAAAATAAGTGGCCTACTCAAACGGCCTAGGGGTGCGGTGATTCAATTGCAATGGGGTTCACGCTCATATTCGCCGTTAAATACGTTATTTGATATTAGAAACGATATTAAAATGTCAGTGGCAGATATCTCGCGTGTTAGTGGTGAGCTATTTATGACGTCGACATGCGCTGCCTGGTTCGCCTAAATTTAAAACTACTCAATGCAACTTCGACGACTATTTCATTCTGATGACACTGTGCAATCCGCGTAAAACGCATTTCAATAAGTATTCCTTACAATAGCTTTTCTAGGACCACATATGTTACCTGTCGATCGCTAAATCTAATTCCACACGAAATGCAAGGAGTTCATGTAGGGCAAGCTGGTGTCACACAATTATTTTTACATGCTGGAGGATAGTCCACGTTTTCATTTAGCCAAACTGACACTGCACTATAAACGTCACGAAACTAACGATTAGAGTTGAAGGCGTGGTATTCATGCCCTTCAGCACATTGTCTTTCATTGCGTTTGTAGACTTTAGAGCTCATCGGGAACTTTGAGAAATCCGCGCTTCGATTTAGTTCAAATGTATATCATCAATGAGTTTTTGACAGTTTATAAGGAGAGATCGGCTCACACGCCTTATTTCATCATGGTTTCGGCAGCACAGAATCTTCTTGAATGACCGTGACGCTGACTTCCGGTAGTATCCAGAATGTATTTGATGATGCCCTCGCCTGTGTTTGTGATGTCGCGCTCGATAACCTCAATAGTTCTAGAATTACCCTCTTCTTTGACCAAGCAGTGGCTTTCATTGTCAAGTTGCCAACTACCACTTTGGGCTGGGGGAGTTAGGGCTAGGTCTACTGACTTGAATACTCTTCACATAGTCACCTCTGCGACCTGGTTTCCAGCTTTGCGAGAAATTATTGGTGGTGGATTATCTCTCAAGCAAACGTTCAATTCACAAATGCGACATCAAACTGAAATAAAAGAAGTTTGTCCTCCATCATGAAAACGAGAAACGGTGTTTGTTAAAAATCACTCCAACAGTGGGTGTCACAGGCCGTTGTGCGTACTAAAATCACAAATTATTAGAAATGGTTCTGGGAACTTACTTACGACACCATCTGCATTGCATAATTTATTTTCATATCGCCCGGAAGCCAGTGCGCAAGACCCAGGAGCAAGGATTTTATCCATATTCACACGCTGTGTAACCGGCTCCAAGTTTGTTCTGATGGTTACTTCGTGAAGATGGACTCTACAAACGAGTTTAAATGCTACTACACAAGCATTAGTTAAGAATGTTTTGCTTTTCTGACAAAAAAATGACATATCATCGCAACTCTTTTTAGTTCCAAACATTCAAGACAGTTTGTTGCTAGACAGGAGAGACCGAATATGGGTTCATATCGGTATAAGCTCGTTTTCGGGCAGTGGACGTAGAGTATTTTACTATGGAATGTTTCCCCACATCGTTATCGCTATCATCATAATCATCATCGATCTATCTTATGTCCAGTGCAGGAAGAAAACTTCTATCAAGTGATCTATAATCCACCTGTGCTGCACTAGCTGCTTCCATCTCATCAATGTAAATTTATTTTCTCACTCCAAACACGCCTTCACCATCTCCAGGCATGCTTATCACCTCTTAGTATTCATTTCGACGCTCTAATTGGCAATCGGTTTTCTCAACTTTTCATGATGTGACCTTGCCAGGTCATTTTTTTCTCGCATCAATAAATGGGGACACCAGCCACCCTAGTGGTTTCTCTCATCCACACTGCCGTCTTTCTCTCTTTTAGAATAACTCGTGTTATTTTACAGCAAATGCTGCCAAGAGATCACAGCAAGAGCCGTTTTTGGCGCCGTAGTCGTCGACCGCCGCATGTGTACGTAACAGCTGTCGCTCGAAATAAGAAAATAAAAAAAGGAATGTCGGAACGGGGTTTGAACAAGGGTCTTCGCAGTGCTAGCCCAGTATTGTACCGAAAAGCCAAGCCAGTGCCCGAAAGTGCTCTGCTAAAAGACCCTACAGAGGCGTTATGTAGGCAAGCAATCGCGTTAACATTTGTAACATAGCGTGGTAGAATGGCGTCACACAATGCAAATTTTGTAACCGGGCATAACACAATATGAATTGCGTAACGAGTGGATCATTGAATGCTTCCAACACATGACAAATGGCTGAGCCAAAATTCTTCATCGCCATCAGCCACCGCATCAACCGTAGTGGGTTGACACAGTCTTCCAGGATCCAACAAACCAACCAACCAACCAGCACGTCAACAAATGGTACATAATGCCTTGCTGATGCGCGGCGGGTACCCCGCTTATTCGCTCAATGAAGAATAATGGCATAGTGGGTGCTTTTCAATATAACAAAAATTGTGTTCTGTCGCGTAGTGGGTACCTTGCAAACATACTTGTACTAAGAAATGGAAAATTGACAACCACCCGTTTGTAGCTCGAAGCCACAAGGAAATCCATAGGGATTTGTCAGAAAGGAAAGCTTCTTTGTAGCCGAAAAATTCGTCCTGGTCCTGGGTTCGAACCCGGGACCAACGCCTTTCCGGGGCGGTCGCTCCACCAACCAAGTGAGCTAACCAGGAAGCTAGCAATTGGCAGCGCGAGGGCGAATTCATCGACAACTCGGAGCACATGGACACAAGTAATGCAAATGAGTTCTGCGGAATCCCGCGGATGCGGAACTACTAATAGATAACTCGGAAGAGTAGCGCAAAAAATACACAAGAGACGACAGAGCAGACGGGACACAGTGCTGCTAACAACTCAGTGTTTACTGCAGGTGATCGCTATATACTGCGCTGTGTCCCGTCGCTCTGTCGTCTCTTGTGTATTTTTTGCGCTACTGTTCCGAGTTATGCACTACCAACTAGCCCAACCAGTCTGTACTTTTTACTAATAGATGCACAGTTTGCACAGGTAGCGGATGAGCAACGTGCGCCACCATATAGTGGCCAGGTACCCGCAACGCCATACTAATAGTTTGCAGTAATTCATTACTTTGACAGAAAAGGGATGGTTGTCAATCGGTAAAAATATCGGAAAGCCGGCACAACTTTTGGTTTGTCCTTGACATTCAGTGAGTCACTAACGCCCAGCCACGCAATTTCCAGACCATGCACCCTAGAAGCTGTGGCGCCACAATACCAGTGCAAAAACAACTCCCTAACTAATTTTATGCTTCATGTTCGTGATGGAAACCACCACGAACATAAATCGGATGAACACAGGCAGCAAAACACAGAGTAAACGAAAAAGAGCGCAAACTATCAATTGACTTTATTCATTTAGGTCGCTGCATATATATGCACTTTTGCACACGTCCCAAATAAATCGAAAGAAGGGGCGAAGACAAGAGGAGGAAACACATGCCAAGAATACATCACATCAAAAAAAAGCTGCGCAGGAAAATTGCTTTCTGCGCTATACAGAGCAACAGAAGTGTCACTTGCGCAGTTGTCGCCCAATTCCTTAATATAAACAGCTTCTAACTGCTCCCGCCCTACTCTCTCCATGCTCCTGCCCAGAATTTTTACCTTTTTGAAAACAGGGCTCGCAGCCTATGCATGAGCGCCAATGCGCGGGCAAGTTCGTTCCTTCTTTTCTCGCAATCGACGCAGCATGCTCCCCTAACGTGTTGATTCACGCAGTGCCCTTGTTTGGCGTATATACGAATGTCCGCACGTGAGAGGGATTTGTACACCACTCCTTTGGCACATTTCAAGAACGTTTCGGCATGCTTTTTTACCGCAGCCGCTTCGCCGTTGTGCGTTCCCGCAGAACCCTTGGGCATAAGCCGGCGAGATTTTTTTGGGGCAGAAAAGACCACTTGGACGCCATTGCCTGTCTGCCACTTTTTTCATGTTATGCGCAATTTTATGCATATATGGCTCAACTGTGACATTCTTCTCACGCAGGCGCTCTGTGTTCCTACCAAGATTTTAATTTTTTTTCTTTTAGAGAAGTTTCGCAGCCACAGCCATTTGAGTGTTCTGCATGTTGAAGACCCTTTCGCCAGAAAAAAAAATACTCTGGGGACGTTGTTCAATTTTTTCAAGGCAATTGCTCATGTAGGCTATGCCTTTTCTGTGGATATAGAAGAGTTGTTTTATTCAGTGCCTCATTATAAATTGTTCGTGGCAGCCAGAGGGTGCATTGAGGAAAATGGCGAGATATGTTTGCATTATTCTGCTGGAGTGACGGTGGACATTTTCATGTACTTATTAGAATTTTATCTACAAGCCACATTTATCTCCTTTAACGATGACTTTTATATTCAGCGGAAGGACATATGTACAGCATGATGTGTTGCCCCGGCCCTATGTAATACATTTTTAGCCGTCGTGGACGGTTCCCTGAGTCGTGAGCTTCCTGATCAAGATGTCCTTAAGGCATTCCGAGGTGTAGATGATTTTTTTAAATTGTTATCTCCAAGCAAATAACCATTACCCACGCTGATTCAGTCAGTAGAATTTTCACCAGGTTTAGAGAAGGTGGCAAATGTTTAGTGTTCACGCACGAAATCCCGTATAACGGATCACTGCAGTTCTAAAATATTAACTTGAAATGTAGTTCGCGTCACATCTGCTGGCGATATGCACCAAGAGCGCTGAAAGAGCTCTTGCCTTTCGAGTCTGTGCACTGAAATGTGGTTAAGAGGGCAATTGGAATTTCGTGCCTGCAATTGGCTCTTACCAAATCGCGCCCGCACGCCATGCATGATAGCTTCCATAATCAAACCAATAGGCTGCTTTTAGCTGGCTTCCCCTCCGCGATCATCGCGGCTGTAGCTGAGAAACTTCTCAAAAATCTGCAAAAAGAAAATCTTGACAGCAACACAGAGCGCCTGCGTTGGAAGAATTTCAGTTCTGCCATATATGCGCGAATTCACGCATAACTTCAAGAAAGTGGCAGACAAGCATGGCGCCCAAAGTTTTTTTTTTTCCTGCGCCAAAAAACTTGCCGGCTTATGCCCAAGGATCTATGGGAACGAACAACGGTGGAACGGCTGCCGTAGAAAGCTTTGCTTCGTCCCGTCCGTCTGCGCACCGTTTTTTTTCCCACAATGTATCACCAACAAGCCCAACTTTCAGTCTTGCTTAAAAATTCTAGGCAGGAGCAAGGATAGAGCAGGGCGTGAGCTGCTAAAAGCTTTTACCGTTAAGGAAATGGGTGAAAGCTGCGTAAGTGACACTTCTGTTGCTCTGTAAAGCGGAGAAAGCCCTTTTCTGCGCTGCTTGTTTTGATGTGAGGTATTCTTGTCATGTGTTTCCTCCTGTTTTCTTCCCCCTTCTTTTGATTTATTTGGGACGTGTGTTAAAGTGCACATATATGCAGCGTCCAAATGAATAAAGTCAGATGATAGTTTGGGCTCTTTTCGTTTACTCTGTCTTTTTTCTTCCTGTGTTCGTCCGATTGAATGCGCAACGATTCCCACCACAGACATGGACCAACTCGCCCAGCAATGTTTTAAAATGCGTTTTGTGCCATTGCTTCATGCGTGTTGGTTGGTAAATAAATATTTATTGAAAGTAAATGCAAGTTTCAGTTTGAAGTTCTGATACTTCTGCTAAGGACAGGAATGCTAATGGTCTTAGTTCAAGTGCGACTTGCTTCTACAATTCAAGGCCGCTTACGGAAAACTGCGCAGTGAACCGAATGTCGCAAACCTCGCACGCAGTCGCTTTTCATCCATCGCCGCCCTTGAGAGAACCAAAACAGGAATGTACAATGCAGAGATCGCTCGCAGGTGCATCCAAAACTACAAAGTTTTTCGTAGGCTTCAGGTTACACTCGCAGCTGAGAGCGATTTCAGTTCCATGTTTTCAACTTTATGCCACTGACCTCCATTTAAACGGATGTAACCAACGTACCAAGGTTACATGTTCGTTTAGTATTTCGTCGTCGAGCAAAAATACACCGCACAAACCACATTCGCGCACGAGTTACCTGCGTATTTGCGCAAAAGAGGAAGGTAGACGTGCAAATATGAAAACCGCCAGGCCTGAGCGGAACGCGCAGCACAGTCACAGCGAAAGCTGGGAGAGATGTTATATTGCGCATGTTAACGCGGTTCCTTCCCGACAAAATGCTTGTATAGCGTTTTTGCGCGCCGGGAGTTTTCGAGCACAGGCATGACTCGGTGGTAGAACACTGGGCTGGCACGGAGCGGACCCAGTTTCGAGCCCCGTTCCATCCTGAACATTTTTTGTTAAAGTTTTTTTTCTTATTTCGCGCGATAGTGGATTACGGACACCGGCGGCTTTGGCGGCGGCGGCGGCGGCGGCGGACAACTACGGCACCCTTGTTGTGATCTCATAACAGCTTTCGCTGTAAAAAACATAAAACACACTGACTTTGCAAAGATTTGTTTTGGGGCTGGCTGTAAAAGCGAACACCAAGGCGATAAAGCAAGAACGAGAAGGCGGCACACACGTGCCTTCTTATGTCTGTCATCTTGGTACGCGTGTATTTTTGTCGTCTTAATCTCACCTTAAGAAATATTGATAATCCCGCCACTTATTCATTTACCATTAACAATACACAACAAAGAGCATGTGCTTTTGCTTTTGTTCCAGTAACTTAGCAGTATACTTGTTATCGTCATCTTGTTTTGCACACGGAAATGCACAAGGGCACAGAGGAAACACGGAGAAAGCAGGCTGACAACTGCCACCTAGACAGGCATAACGCCTACCTACACTTTCAGTACAAGGAGAACGACAAAAGAAAAGATGTTGGAGGAGAGAAAGAGCAAAGAAAATAGGACTGTAAAAAATGACGAAAGTCCTGGACAAAGATTAGTAAAAAACAAGAATGTGCAACCAAATATAAGGCAGGACCTCCAGATGTCTTTTTACGGAGTGCAAACATTTTCTACAAAAAAAAATCAGACATCTACAGCTTGCTGGGGTTTATAATATCTGATTATTTATCGCTGCTCGGTTATTCCCGCACCAGGCGCCCACCACATGACATCATTCATATAATGCACCTTTCGTATTTATATTCATTTACGGTTGTACTACAGATAGCACAGTAGCGACAAATGCTACCTTCAATTACTACTGAGAACTAACAAACAATGATACCAAGGAAAGTATAGGGGATGTTATTAGAAGTGTTTGTAATGTAAATTTGAATAAAGAAAAGGGGACGAAAAGATAACCTTGCCACCGGCAAAGACCGAACCTGCGACCTTCGAATAACGCGTCCGATGCTCTACCAACTGGGCTACGGTGGCGGTAATCCCTGCGTCCACTTTATAGGGTGTATATGCGCATTTAAATGTGGGAGTGTCTGTCAGCGCCGCCTGTTGCCATTAAGGTTTGTGTGGAACACTCTTTTTGCCTGTTGGCGTCACGTAGCACGTGATATTATTACGAGCTGGCAGCTGACTAATAATCCCTCGCATACTACCTGAACACATGAAGTCTGCCAGAACGAGACTCTCGCTTTAAATGAAGCAAAGAAGTCTAAATTTAAGGGCTCGTTTGCTTTCTTGGACACAATATTAATGATAACTAACCGACCAAGACTTCCCAATATGTTTCAACCAATAAAACTTCGCAATATGTTTCAACAAACTCCAAAACATCTAAGAAATTATCGCTTCCTCCGTGTCAAGGCCCAAATACCGCTAACCGTGCCGTAGTGGAGGATTAAACTTTAATGTAGAAAAATTTGGGTTCTTTGACATGAGCGTAAAGCAGAGTATAAAGCTGCTCGTCATTTCATTTTGGCCCATATCGAAAGGTGGCTCGTGTGACCGGATATGAAACCCCCGCCCTCGTGGTAAAGATAAAGTGCAAAAACATAGCTACAGCGATGCTGTGGCTGGTACTCTAATATCAAACATGCACGGGAGGTGCACAGGAGGGCACGCTGGAAAGAAGTATACAGTACCCCGTCCGGCGTACACTTAGTTACGGCTAAGAAAACTAAAGTTCATAAATGTTGCTTGCGGTCTTTTGCTTTAGCCTGAACATGGCATACCAGCAACAGTCCAGGATGGGGTGGCTGCAACAAACAAAATCAGTAATTGAAAAAAAGAAACACGCGCAGAAAAAAAAAGTCAGCACGAAAAACCTTGTAACAATGGGCATTTCAAAGACTCTATAACCATTGCGCGAGTGTTTGCGTCATCAGCTTTCTTTATCAAAATGCCGGAAACATTTTGTTGCACTATTCACCTAAATCAAAATGTACACATTCTTAAAGGCCGTTGTTATATAGACAACGCGCACTTTGATTAAAAAATCAAGCGGCAAAGTAGGTGAACAAAGTTCTAATGAAGTGTGGACTGGAAGATAAGCATAAAATGAGCGAAAACGACTCACGCTCAAGCATAGCTAAGCTACCTCACGCGCATGCTCTTCCTTAAGCGTTTACTTTGATAAACAGGATGGCGGCTTGCGTCCAGAGACATCGGGTAGCGCCATCGGCGAGGTTTTGACCACTTATGCCACAACGACTAGGTAGCCATTGTGAAATTATAGCATTGCACGAAGCTCGCAGGGCGATGACAAATTAATTTATATGGCACACCAGCTGATTGTATTTTCCCCAACTTGAGAGAACGGTAGCTTGGGCTACTTGGTGAATTAGCATCAACGTATTTGCACAATACGATATGAACGAGTGCAGATGAGAGGACGGAACACAGATGCTCTGTTGTGTGCCCACATCTGCCCATGTTCGTTTTGCTATGTGAAATTATGTCGGTGTTTTCTGTGTCATGAACATCATACGTTTTGAAGGGCTCGCTTAGAGTCGCTGCATAATCCCGTTTCTAGGGCACACATGTTTCACCGAACAGCTGTGAGTTTACAACCCGTAGATGTCGTTACGTGTGAGGTTTTGAACAAGAAGATGACTGATCGAGATTTAACAAAAAAGGCACTTGTCACACATCTGGAGACGAAACCATGTTTCCAAACATCAATTTGTTTAGCATAAGACGTATGTTAAACGGCCTAAGCAACCTGCTTGGGCACCGCAGGGTGAACGTGGGCCTTTCGCATTATTCCTGAAGATATAAGGTACCCAAAGGGCAAAAATCATATTGCCACGCGCGTTTCTTGTATCAGTTTTACTGCATTCGGTTTGCATCCACAAAAAGACTGTCAGCAATGCCCGGCGATTGCTGACAAGCTTCGCGATTATAGTAGATGGTTTTGTTAAGATTGCACGCAGGACGCGAACCGTCCAGCTTATTCTAGAGCTTGCACGACCACCAGTGATAAGGCTGGAAAGTTCGACGCGTGCTGTATAAGACGGCGTGTGCCAACGATGATGAGTTTTTCGACGGCCGACGCTCTGTTCTCCGCTAATCAGTGTATCAGTGCACAGCGGGCACTGCTCTCTGTAGTTTGACATGTAGTTTCTCGGCCACAAGTTCGGTCGAATACAGAGTTTCATCTTGGACACGCCGACTGCCGCCTTCGTCGACGTCAAGACCACGTGACATCTGGTGGAGGTGCTGCTTCGTCCATGCTGTGGACGCCCCCGCGAGACGGTGACCCAAGCCCAAGACTCGAAGAAGACGACGCAGAGGATAACCCTGTTGGTCGCACCAGCCGCAGGCACCAGGGACTACAGCCAGAGCACGGGGTCCTGCCGGAAAACACCAGGCCAACCAAGACATTCGCTGCAACCGCAGGCACGATGACCACCCCTGTGCCGCCTACACCAATCGTGTTCCGGCAGCCCAGAGAGCCCCCCGACATTCCGCGGATCACCAGTGGAAGATCCGGAAATCTTGTCAGAACCATACACCCGGGTCACCACCTTCAACCACTGGAGCAACGACGACAAGCTTCGGCATGTCTATTTCGCCTTACATGACGCTGCTCGGACCTGGCAAGAGCGAAACCTTACATCGTGGGACATTTTTCGCACCAAGTTCCATGCCACATTTACGAGTATTGTCCGTAAGGAGAAAGCTGAATCTCTCCTCGAAAGCTGTGCGCAGTTGCCAAATGAAAATGTGGCGCACTTCACGTAGGAGATGACTAGACTGTTCCGCCACGCAGACCATGAAATGCCCGAACACAAAAAATTCCCCATCTCCCACTAAAGGGAACCATGTGTGGATGCGAGCAGATAATTAGCTTGAGCGGGAAGGAACGTCGCCGCTCTCATTTCACGGCAGTGGTCCGGGCGCTCATCGCGGCGCTGCACAGGAGAGAGAATGAGGCGCGCGCGCTCCGTCATTTCATACCGCGGAACTACTGTGGCGCCCCCCAGTGGAGTATGCAGCTGCCACACCATCTGTCGTGCACGCCGCTCCGTAGAGGATTCCTAGAGGAAAGGATGGGGGGGACCGTAGGAGAGGAGAGAGAGTGGGAGGGGACGTGCATGCGCTGTGGCGGTGTGGGACGCGGGAGCCGCTCCGTAGAGTAGAGGATTCTTAGAGGAGAGAGGGGGGGTAGAGGACGCGCA
Organism: Rhipicephalus appendiculatus; assembly: GCA_030522465.1. Classification (NCBI taxonomy): domain Eukaryota; kingdom Metazoa; phylum Arthropoda; class Arachnida; order Ixodida; family Ixodidae; genus Rhipicephalus; species Rhipicephalus appendiculatus. The sequence continues at coordinate 3,730 of JALIZH010030767.1, read as the reverse complement.
TGCGCTGTGGGAATGAGGGACGTGGGCGCCGCTTCGTAGAGTAGATGATTCCTAGAGTAGAGGAAGGTGGTGAGCGGCGTAGGAGAGGGGACGCGCATGCGCTGTGGGGGGTGTGGGACGCGGGGGGCCGCTCCGTAGAGTAGAGAATTCCTAGAGGAGAGAAAGGGGGTGAGCGTAGGAGAGAGAGGGGGGAGGGGACGCGCATGCGCTGTGGTGGTGTGGGACGCGGGACAGACTAAGCCCCCTCCAAACACATGCAAGCAAGATTAAGGAATGGGGTCAACCTGGGCGACAGACACCACCTGCCTAGCCATTGCTAAGCAGTCTCTCTGTGCTCTCGGCCATGACTCAAGGAATGGGGTCAACCTGGGCGACAGACACCACCTGCCTAGCCATTGCTAAGCAGCCTCTCTGTGCTCTCGGCCATGACTCTGATGACTGTGTTAGGGTTGACGGCCTTCATATTACTACAGTGTTCTGGTTCGCATAATGGGTGCTTCCCTACTTCATGAAAGTGGCCGTACGCGGGACGGGGGGACGCGGGACGTGGGACGCGGGACGGACAGAGCCCCGAGCATAAGATGCTTCGCATCCTAAAAAGTACGACTCCTCATGCGAGGAGTTAAGCAGTAACTCCGCGCGGGACTGATGCGGAACCCACCGAACAGAGTTCAAGAAGTTGTCTTGGAAGCGACGACCATCGAGAAGAACCTGGACATGCGCAACCGGCAGTACAATCGTCGTTCGACGCCAGAGTTCACCGATATCCACGGACTCTGCTCCGCCGACCTGCGCGAAACGATCAGAGCAATCGTGCAGGAAGAGCTGCGGAAATTCTTGCGTCCATCGCAGCCCCAAGGGGATTCCATTGCTGACATCGTGCGGCATGAGATCGAGCAATCTCTGGGCGTTCCTGAGCAAGCAGAGCCGCAGCCACAGGATATGAGCTACGCTGCTGCTGTCCGCCGTCCCGCAACCCCTCCCCGCCATCGTCAAGACGCCACTCCACCGCGGTTGCGTCGCCAGTCAGCACCGCCGCCACCATCGACGTCATACCGCCCGCCAACCGGCGAGTGCTACGCGCCAAGGAAACGCGACGTTTGGCGCGCTCCTGACAACCGCCCACTGTGCTACCACTGCGGGGAGGCCGGCCACACCTACCGCCGCTGCCAGTACCGACAGATGGGGATGCGTGGTTTCGCCTTCAACGCGCCGCGTCCGCAGCCAGGTGAACGAACTCGCGATATCGACGACTACATTACCGGAACACAGTGGCAACAAGGAACATCATCCCGTTCAGCGTCCCTTGGCCGCTACATGTCGCCACCCCGCCTGCAGTACACTGGCCGAACCTGGGGCCGGTCGCCTAGCCCGTATTCCGGAAAACTAGGGGCAGCAAGCGATGGAGGTGCGGTTGCTGTACGACGAACTAAACTTAGACCCTCCGACGACTACGCCGCGACGAAACCTGCTGAACACGACGCGAAGCAGACAGAACCCTGCCGGCGAAACCTCGCGGACCGAAGAAGACCTGACGACGTAGCATGGAAACACAGCAACAAAACGACGCAGCCGTGATCCGACGCCGCGACCTAACCGCAACGCAAAGCGACGGACGAGCGACCTCGACGTTCACATCGAGAGCCACAACGTCAGCGCTCTCGTCGACACTGGGGCCGACTATTCCTTCGTCAGTGGGCCATTCGCCACCAAGCTGAAGAGAGTAAAGACCGCTTGGAGTGGTCCCGAAATCTGGACAGCTGGAGGCCACCTGATAACACCGATTGGAGTTTGCTCTAATGCTGGGGCAGAAAACTTGCAGTGCTCTGAGGGCCTCCCCGCGCGCTGTAATACACCGGCCCACACTGCACAGCGTTTCCGGTGCAGCGCAGCGCTCTGAAGGAAACTGAGAGGCGCAGGAGACGCGGTTTTTGCCGATAGGGTTGGCAAAATGGGGAAAAGGCACCAACTAGGTGCCTCTTCCCCATCTTGCATAAAGTGGCAACCTAAAATGATTTCAAAATTCCATGTGTTTTGCAAACGTCTACGCCCTGCTAATTATGTGTGTGCCACGCATGCACCATTCATGCGAAGCAATCTATACCACAAAAGAGACGAGAACCATGCCCGACTCGCAAAATCTGGTATCAAGGAAGCAGTGCTAACGCCACCCAGTCTTCCTAGCGTGTGACACCGCCTATGACCTGTAGAACTTATATGCGGTACTTGTCTTCAGTGCATGCTCGCATCTAGCACATGCAGTTCAGAGGTACTGAGTACATCTCTTCGCTTGTCAGCCGCCTGTCTGTTACACGTTTAACGCCGTGTCTTCAGCATGAACAAAGCGAGGTGGGCTTGCTAACGCGAATGACAATCGTCAATATCTTGCACCACAGCACACCCAGCCATGTATGTTTTCAATTCGAAAAAATTACTTCCGGGCCAGCACAACTGGGCAGCATTCCTCTCCCCCCCCATACCTGCCTCCTGTTAGCCCTACTTAATTCATCACGATCGCAAACATTTCGTAGAACCTGGAAGACCTGTCTTGGCTCTTGTAGAAGCCCACGACCAGTCTCAATGACGACCGTTATGGTATGACGAAATCGATTCGAACGGCTCTTACCAAAGGGATAAATGATGGTGTCACCGGTGTTAATCTGAGATGCGCACCATGTATGGCTGATGGGCAGTGAATATGATTTCAAGAGAATGCCGGCCACTATCAAGAGCGCTAAGCGACTGTAGTGGTTCAATGAGTAGCATTGCATTACAAGACGGGGACACTGCGTATTTCAAAATTTATTGGTATATACGGCAAAAAATGACCAACCTTGCCTCCACTTACTGCGTCACCATTGCGTTTAAGTCGCCTAGAACTGATCAGCGGGAGAAAGCACCATCGAAATGGTGCATCAGTGCCTACGTATTTCTATATTGCCTTCTAAATTGTGCTTAATCTAGCCTGTGATTGGAGTATTCTGGGTTGATGGAGTAAGTGTGACAGGAAATTCTGCCAATGATTTGATTTACAAGGCGATTCGTCTTCCTCCTTCAGCTCATGCGTTTGCGGAATTATGCGTATCTGGGGACATAGTGCATAAGTGCGTCCGCTGATACACTGTTGTACGAAAATTGTGAGAAGCCCGGTTGTGCCATCAGTTTTCCGGCTGCACAAAATGCTGGAATGGTTGTCAGAAACTACAGAGGAGGGCGCTTACACCCAATTAGCCTATAATCACAATGATATGTGGCTTTTGGGGCAGTGAAGCCACGTCATGATTATTACGGTCGTCGTTGTTGTATGCTTGGAAAATTTTGAGCACTTGGGGAATATTTTCGTCCACTCAACTCTAGGTACCCGGGACCTCTAGCATTTTCACCTTCATCAAAAATGAGGCAGTCACAGCAGGTATCGACGCCCCGAAGTTCAACTGAGCAGCCTAGCACTGTAATAAGAGTACCGCCGTGGCGGCTCAGTTACAGTGAGGTAAAATATCACTCTTACCTCTAGTTGGAAATTCCAGAACGTAGAAAGGTAAACCTAAAAGGATTAATGCGCAAGACCGGGAACTTGCATTTGAAGGAATAGTATTAGAATAGTAGTCACTGCGCACAAGTTCTCGAAGGGCATCAGTGTCGTACGGCAAGGCTGGAACCGATGCGGATCCCAGTGATGTGGCGGTCGTATACTAAGGAGCGTTTCTGAAGGGCTCGTTCCATAGATGTT